>JAREIK010006809.1:0-47500 GCA_029783825.1 Sapria himalayana | reverse complement strand
GCACGAGGCACGGCACGGTTCGGCAGTGCCTGGGCCGGCCCGGCACGATAAAAAAAAGTGCCCGGGCCCGTGCCGTGCCCGGGCGAACAAACCACGTGCCGGGCCGTGCCTTGGCACGGCACGCCGGCACGCGTGCCTGCGTCGTGAGTCGTGACTCGTGACCCAACCGGGCCCTGCCCCCGATAAAAAGACCGCGGGTCGGGTCCAAACAGACCCGACCCGCCCCGACCCGCCTACCCTGCCTTGCCGTGCGCCCGTGCCCGAGCGGGCCGTGCCGTGCCCGAATTTAAAAAACCGTGTCGTGCCCGGCACGGCACGGTAGCACGGCTGGGCACGTGAAAAACGGGCCGTGCCGTGCTGGGCCAGCCCGTTTGACACCTCTAAGATAGATAGATAGAAATATAGATAAATAGATAGATAAATAAATAGATAGATAGATAAATAGATAGATAAATAGATAGATAGATATACAGATAGATAGATAGTTCGATATATAGATAGATAGTTAAAAGATAGAAAATAGTTAGCTAGACAGATAGATAGAAAAATAGACAGATAGATAGAAAGACAAAATATAGATAAATAGACAGATAGACAAATAGACAGATAGATAGACAAATAGATAGATAGTTAAATAAAGCAATAGATGGATAGATAGATAAACATATAGATATGTAGATAGAAAGATAGAAAGATAGAAAGATAGAAAGATAGAAAGAAAGATAATTAGAAAAATAGATAGATAGATTGATAGTTAGATAGATATACATATATATAAACAAATAGTTATGCTACAAGAAAATATCTATTTAGCTAGGAAAATTTTTCTAGGGATTAATCCTAGTTAAATAGTGAGAGATTAGCTTGGAAATAGCAAAATATTTTTGATTTTACATTGAAATAAAAATTTCTAATGGAATAGCGACGGATTAGTTATGGAAATGGTCGATTGAAATTTTTCGACGCTATTTTTTCGTAAAATTTCCACGCAATAAAAAGCAAGAAATTTAGCGACTGATTTAACAGTAGATTTTTCCTAACTAATTCTATCCAGACATAATCCATCACTAATTTTTTCTTAGATTCTACGATTTGTAAAGCAAGGAAATTTAGCCACAAATTTAGCAATGGATTCTCCCTAACTAATTAGATCAAGACAAAATCCATTGCTAAATAATTATCTGAATATATTTTTTTCAAGATTTTATATATAATTGGAAGCAATTATTCCTTAAATATTTATTTTCTCAAAATACATGCATTCGGTAATGGATTTTTCCTTAGCTATTTGGCCTAGTGATAATTATCATCGCTAATTTTTAATAATTTAATTTTTTTTAGCATTATTTATTTATATATTTTATGTAATTTTTATATTAAAAGTATGTCATGGTCTATAGATGAGCGATCATTGAACAACATAATCTCCTTATATAATTATAAAAATATGATATATTAATAAAAAATTTCATAAATATATAAAAAAAGATGAATATAAATTTATATGAAATAAGACTAAAATAACTATTATTTTGGTTATAAATTAATTAAAAAATTATACAAAATATTTTTATGAAAATTTTAATTATGATATTTAAATATTTATATTAAAAAACATTTTATAATTTATTATATAATTATAATAATTTTGAAAATATTATAATTAATAAATTATTACTAATAAAAACTATAATAAATAATTATTTGATTAAATAAAAAAATATATAAAAATTTATGAATTAACAAATAAACAAGTAAATATTAATATTATCCGTATAATCATAAAATATTTTTATGAGGATAGGAATCTTTTAACAAATAATGATGAAAAGATATGAAAATTTTGATTTATAAAAAAATTTCAAATTTTTAATAAAATTTAAAAGAAAACAAATTGATATTTAAAGATTATTACATTGCTGTTTTAATTAAATCATAAAAATTTTGATGATTTAAAATATAAATATCTTAGTGTGGTTATTAAATTAACACTTGAAAGATTCAATTTTATAATGACTGAAAGATTCAAATTTTGTCTTTATAATTATTTTAATATTATATTAATAAAAAATAATTTGAATTCTTAAAAATTTATAACATATATATATATATATTTATCTATCTTTATATATATATTAAATACTTTATTATTATATAATACTATTTTATTTACTTAAGAAATAATATCATTTATTTTTAAATAAAATACTATTTCTTTTCTTATTTAAATTATTTATTTTTTATAATTTTAGTTTACTTTTATATTTCTGTCTATTTATTTTCTATATATTTACATCTAATTTTTTATGTATAGTTTCCGTGAAAAAAAAATACTAAGGCATTAATCACTTAAACTTTGTTCTATCTTTCAAGTTTCAACGACGAAGAGAGGAGAAACGAAACGGACTACTATAGCAACCTAGAAAATCTACCTCTTCTCTTTTTTTTGATGGCTAAATATTGGATTTGGATATTCTCACACTATCAATCTTGTGGGAGTGACAGATGGGGCACAAAGTAAGACTTAGAGAACAAGACCGACACAAACACGAATGTTTACAAGGCAGAATCAATGTATAACAAGTTTCTTTATTGAAATTTCTGCATTATTCTTTATTCTGATCATGAGTGCCATGGAAAGATGGTTGAGCTTCAGTACTCGCATTATTCTGTATTATTGCTGCTGTTGAACATCAATGAATGGACATATTATACTTTATGCACTGTCTGTATATACATTAATGAATAAGATGTAATAAAATTTTGTAATTTTTTTATCTCAATTATGTAAAATATTGAATTAGAATAAGATATTTAATGAATTTATTTTTTTGTTTATTATAAATTATTTATAGTTTCAATTTTTATTCAATTTTATATAAAAATATTAAATTATTTAATTAAACAATTCTAAAAATAAATTAAATTAAGAAATTATTTTTGAAATTAAAATAGCTAGGGAAAAATCTCTTGCTAATTTAGCTAGGGAAAAATCCCTTGCTAATTTAGCTAGGGAACTCATAAAATTAGCGACGGATTTTCTGTCTCTAAATTTATTTAGCTAGTGGCTATTTCTGTCACTAAAATTTATCAACCAACACTTTAGATTGGGAATCTTCCGTGTTATTTTCATTTAGCGATGGAAAATCTCATTTAGCAAGCTAATTTAGTAAGTGAATTTGTCTTTTTTAGCAAGGAATTTTTCCGTTACTAACTTTTTAGCTAGGGACACTTTTTGTCTCAAATTTTAGCAAGAAACACTTAAAATTAGCTAGGGAACTCTTAAAATTAGCGACGGATTTTCCGTCTCTAAATTTATTTAGCTAGTGGCTATTTCCGTAGCTAAAATTTATCAACCAACACTTTAGATTGGGAATCATCCATGTTATTTTCATTTAGCAATGGAAAATCTCATTTAGTAAGCTAATTTAGCAAGTGAATTTGTCTTTTTAGCAAGGAATTTTTCTGTTACTAACTTTTTAGCTAGGGACACTTTCTGTCTCAAATTTTAGCAAGAAACACTTTAGATATGGAACCTATCCATCGGTAATCCGTTGCTATATCCTATTTAGCGACAAAAAATGCTCATTTAGCTATGGAATTGTCCCGAGCTAAATGTGATTTTTCTTGTAGTTTTCCAATTTGTTTGGCACTTTCTGATTTTCCTATAATTAACCATGGACTGATGCCTAAAGCTGGGCAACATAGAAAAATATGTTGATGGGGAGTTCACTGGAAATCTTGGAGAATTCTTGATTTGGTAATTTAAAATAAGCTCATGATAATCTTGTTGTGTAAAATTTCTACCAAATAGAAGTTGGTGTTGCATGTGCTAACCTATTTGTTTATTAGTGGCATAGTGTTGTGTTCTTTATTAGTTTGCAAAAGTGTTGTGTTCTTTATTAGTTTGCAAATGTAGTATGTTATGCTCCATGTGCGGGTGTAATAATGTTCTCTATCTCTGTGGAGTACCAAAGGACAAAGAACTAGAAGATGCTGACCATGCTTGAGAGACCTATATGTGTGTATTTTAAGCCCTAGATTAATTTCTTCTGTTGTCTTTGATCATATGTGTATTTTCATGAAAGGACATGTGTGTGTGTCATATATGGCTCTGTGATTATATATATGTACATATAATACTAAAGTATATACGTACATATATATGGCTGTATATATGTACGTATATACCGAGTATATATGTTCTTATATACCAAGTATATAAGTACGTATATACTCGGTATATACGTACGTATATTTCGTAGTATATACGTACGTATATACTATAGTATATAAGTACGTATATATCGAGTATACACATTAGTGGGTGCATATATTTATGGGTAGACATGTATATATTGTCATACATACACACTCATTTACTCACACACACAAGCACATGTTTGAATATATAATTGTTCGGGCTGGTCTGGTCATCATCATGCATTACTTACCGATGTATGTCATAAAAGCCATGAATATTAAACATTCCCCAAGGCTGTGGCATGGAGATATTTCTGGTCTAGGCCAGCAAGGCAGACAGAGGTTGGTCTTAAATCTTTTAATAATTGTGTAGATATGTAATTATCACATGGTACAAAGCATATGTATGAGGAAATATTTTTTATTACTGTAGGTTTTACAAAGATTGATTCTAATTGTACTATGTCTTAGGATGCTGATGATGATTATGATGCTAATGTAGTATCATGTACTTTTATAAGATTTCACAAAACTATATTCAATCGGATGGAAAAATGTAATATTACCTAATTTTTATAGGCCGCAAGTGCCATGTGGAATATCGGGTCCTATTTTGTGAGAAGCAGCTCGATGCCTTGTCAAAAACTCGCTCAATCTTAAAATGAGTAGTTTGCAAAGAAGTTCATCAGTCAAGCATCATCGCCCACCCCACTTTTATTATGAGTGGTAGTAGCAGCAGTATTAGCAAATGTGGTATATACATACATACATACTCAGTCTATACGTATGTATATATTCATTATATGTACATATAATACTTTAGTTTATATGTACATATAATGTAGTAATATATGTAAAAAGTGAAATGCTAGTATATGTTTATATACACTATAGTATATATGTATATATATATATATTGTAGTATTATATATTTATCAAAACACACTACTACAAAAACTATAATTTAAAACGCTTAAAAAGCATCATTATATATATATAATGTCGCTTATCGATAGTGTCATCCGCTAGCGTGACATAAAAAGTCTATACATATAATTATATTTTTTTTTGCAGTATCGTTGAATCATACCTTGACGCTAAAATAAAGTATCACTTTTATTAACTATGACACTTAGTAAAAGTGTCAAGGATGATTATGATTTAAATAAATTTAAATTTTAAAATTATTGTAAATATATTTTCACCTATTATTGTAATACTGCATCCACATAAGAACAACATTCCTTACAATCAATACCAAGAATACAGTTTTCCAGTACAAAGGGGAACTCGGACTTCATACAAATCAAAAATATATATATATAACATAATTTCAACATTCATTTCTTAAATTCAATTCAAAATTTCTGATATATGCAACCCTTGTGTGCCTTAACTCCATAAATCTGGTACATGCTAGCATGACAAAGTTGAGAGTTAATTTCCAAATAATGTAACCTGCATACAAAAAGATGAACAATAAATACTTACACTTGCAAAAAATATATATTATAGAGCATTGGAAAAAAACAGGAATGATAACAACATATCATAAAAATAATTTATATAACAATTGACATATATGATTAAACAAATTTAACAACAAAAAAAACAAAGTTAGTAGTAATAGATAAAATATAAAGCAGGAGATGTATCAATTTTGGCATATAAGTAGATAAAATTATTTTTATTATAAAACAATAATAATTCATTTAAAACCTATAGGTGTGTAGTGAGTTTAAAGATCTCACAAACAACTTGAAAAAATACTACAAAAACTAATTAAATATAATAAAATGAAAAGTTAAATTACTTTCCATCTTCCCAACACATCAAAAAAATTCGATGAGATGCTATGTAATGTAATTTCAAGTTCTATTTGATTACACAAATATAGTAATCCAATCAACTTATAATTCTAGATATATTAATAAAATATTGGCTACAGGAAAAGAAAAATTGTGCCTTGAAATAATAATTGTGTTTTTAAGGGTGAAAAGGTAATTTACACTGTTGTGGTAAAGTATTGAAGCCAAAAGTCGAAATCACAATTTTTTCCTTTGTCAATCTAAAAAAAATTTATGGTTGACAGCATAAACAAAAGATAGTATGCAAACATAAAAATTGTAATTACATATTCAAGTTTTGGATGTATAATTGAAAGTAAGAAGTAATAACTTTGATCTCATTAAAAAAAAATACCTTTATTATCACAATAGTTCATGAACCATTCCAAAGTTGGAAGATCTTCTAACTTTACCTAAAAAAAGTTTACCTATAAATGCCTAAGAATCATGCATACAATATACTAACGTAATTCAACATATGAAAATTATAGAAATATAATGAATGTGTAAAGAAAATACTAAAATGTCTTCAAATGATTATGTCGAACAATTTATCTTCAGTCATAGTTTGGGTGAAAAGAGATATAAATTATGAACCTCATCAAAAGTTAAAGTTGGAAATACCAAAATTTGTTCATGCTTCAATACAAAAAGGCGTCTACAATGTTTTTCAAATCGAGGAAAGTATTAATTGAGTCACCAACATCACCCATTAAGATCATACTTCATTCAACTCATCTTTATTGTATGATTTTTTCCCATTAAACTGTTGAAAAGTAAAGTATTATCTTAATCAATAAAATTGGAAAATTAAATAAACCTAATTTATTGAGAAACAACAGATCACCACATACCTTTGTTGTTAGACATCCTTGATCAAGAATGATATCTCTCATATATCTCATCACATAGTATACACATTCAACACTACCTTGTTGTCTTGGGGACTGAATGGAAAATATAATCATTATATATATATATATATATATATATATTGGGGTTACTTGCAAGACTTATTGTAATAAGTTTAAAATAAAGCAGAAGAAACTAAATATTATATTACTCAGTTAATGAGTTATGTACCACTAGTTCAATCCAATTAGGCTCTCTTTTTGAAGATGTATGTTTTTTAAAGTGAAGATTTCTTTGAGGCCTGCATTAAGAAAAAAAATTTTTGTTTCCAACCAATGCTGCATTCACAAAATAGCAACACAAAACACAATGCCGAATATATGATGCATAAGCCATGTACAACTCCACTTTCCATAGTTTGTAAATCAAAGCTGTGTAGAAACTGATGACAAGATTATTTGAACTACAATTTCTATCTTTCGATCACAATTTTAACTCATTTTCATCTTTTTATTATGTCCTGCCAATCTACAAAAAATATCAGTATAACAAGGGTAGCCATTAAGCATTATGTATTTTGGTAACATATATACTAATTTAACAATAAAGTGCGGCGAGGACTTGTTGTGCACCGCGTAATAATCTATTCACTGAGATAATGTGCGAGAATACAACAACCCTGATGAAGAAAGATATAAATAAGTAAAGAGATTTCCATCCCTAAGAGAAATGAAAAAGATGCCATAGAGAAGCATGTCCAGATAAATCCTCTCCTAGAACCAAAAATGAGAACATGACGTTTATTTTTTTCTCCCCTATCTCTTTCTCTCTACTTGTGAATTATGATAAGTTTATGCATAATATAAGATGCAAAACAGAAGAATTTGGAAGAAGCTTCGAATAAATGCAAAATGATCGGAACACGTTCACATTTAGTTCTTAGGTTAACCTCGTCAATTCTAGTGATTCAATGCATTTTATTAGATAAAATTTAAAAGTATGGAAGAGCTGATACAATTATAAACTTAATGGAGAAACTTTCAGGATGCTGCAAATATGGCCAATGATATCTAAGATGCGAGCTTGAACCCGAGCTATTGGTAATGGCCGAACGTGATGAAGAAGAAGCTCAACTCTTTCTAGCAATAGATTCTTCAATATATTAAATTAAGTTAAAAATAATATTAAATTTTTCACATAATTTTATTAAATCACCTTATATTTACATTATATTTTTATTTCTCTTAGGAATAAATTAAATATTAACAAATTAATTTTAAAATTAAATATTATTACTTATTTTATAAATAAAAAACTCAATTTTGAATGTAAAAATATTTAGATATTTTTTATTTTTATCATAAGTTTATGTTTATTTTTAATAAATAATTTTCGACTAAAATTTGATAATTTTTTTTATTTTTATAGAGTAAAAATAAAAATTTTATTAATAATTTAAAAAAAATAAATAAGAAATTAGTTAAAAATCAATAAATTCAAAATTAAATTTTTCACATCCACGACACTAATAAAAGTGACAAGGTTTTTAATTTTCAACCCCTTATTCCTTGGAAATTTTTAAGGAGGTAAGAAATTTTCATAACCTATTAGTCTTAACAATGAAATATCTAGTAAATGTCATTAAATGTATAATTACAAATATAATAATGACATTTTATAAAAGCGTCAAGATATAAAGCGTCATTAATTTTAAGTTTTGTTAAATTAACAATGACACTTCTAATAAGTGTCATAAAAACAGAATACATTGTCAAAATAATGACGCTTTTATAAAAGTGTCATTAAATGTCTAATTACAAATAGAATAATGACATTTTCTGAAAACATCAAGGAATAAAACTTCATTAATTTGTTGTTTTGAAGTAGTGACATAACTTTATTTTATTTTTTATTTTGATTTTATTGACAGGTTTAAATTTCATACTATTATGGTACTGCATTGTTCCCCATATGAAGCTTGTATAAGCCAAGGGATTTTTTACGAGACATGACGCACCATGACTCGCACAACTTTGTCGTAGTAGAAAGATGGTGATTGGAGGAGATGAGAAAGAGAGCAATGTCAATGCACGGATAGATTATACTTTATGCACTGTCAGTAGATACATTGATGAATAAGATGTAATAAAATTTTGTTATGTTTTTATTTTAATTATGTAAAATATTGGATCAGGATAATTTATTAAATGATTATATTTTGTGTTAATTATAAATTATCATTCATAGTTTATATTTTTATTCAATTTAATATAAAAAATTTAAATTATTTATTTAAATTTTTAGAAAAAAAATAAAATTCTGAAAATAGTTTTGGAATGAAAATAGGTAGGGAATTTTACTTTGCTAATTTAGCTATGGAAATCATTATTTTAGCTAAGAAATTTTTTGTAATTAAATTTTTTTAGCCATAGAATATTTCCTCGTTAATTTTTAAAGACAAATTCTTTAGATTGGGAAAGATTTTATCGTTAATTCATTGTTTTATTTTGTTTAACAAAAGAAAACCCCCATTTAGCTCGGGAATTTTACCAAGGTGTTTGGGATTTTTCTTGTAGTGTTAGAGAGAAAGATAGACACATATATAGATAGATAGATAGATAGACAGATATATAAACAAATTGATAGATAGACAGATAGATAGATCGATGGATAGATAAATAGACTGATCGATAGACAGAAAAATAAATAGATAGAGACATAAATAGATTAAAAGATATATAGACATATAGATATACAAATACATAGATAGATAGAATTATAGGAAAATAGATAGACAGATATATAGGCATATAGATAGACAAATAGATAGATAGATAGATAAAATGGAAGATATATTATTTGACAAATAAATAATTAGTTAGATAGACATATAGATAGAAAGATAATTAGTAAGATATAGATAGATAGATATACAAATAGATAGATATATAGAAAGACAAATATATAGATAGATAGATAGATAGATAAACAAATAGAGAGATATATAGATAATTAGACAATAATATAGACAAATAGATAAAGTGATAGATAAAAATATAGATAGAAATATATATATATAGACAGATAGATTGATGGATAGATAGATAGATAGATAAATAGACAGATAGAATGATCGATAGATATATAGACAGATAGAATGACAGATAGATAGACAGACATATAGATGGATAGATAGATAGATAGACAGACAGATAGACTGATAGATAGATAGGTAGATAGAAAGATAGATAAATAGATAGACACAGGGATAGACAGATAGAGAGATAGATAGATAGAGAAATATATTGATATATAGATATATAGATAGAAATATAAACATATAGATATACAAATAGATAGATATATAGATATATAAATAGATATATAGATAGATATAAAAATTATTAGATAGAAAGATAGACATCTAGATAGATTGATAAATAGATAGATAGATTGATTGATTGATAAATAGATAGATAAATAAAGAGATATATAGATAAATAGATAGATAAATAGATAAATAGATAAATAAATAAATAGATAAATAGATAAATAGACAGACAAATAGATAAATCGACAGTCAGATAGATATATCGATACAATGACATATAGATAGATTGATTGTTGACTGATAGATAAACATATTGATATATAGATAGATAGATAGGCATATCTATATATAGATAGATAAATAGATAGATAAATAGACATATAGTTAGACAAATAGTTAGACAAATAGATAGACAGTTTGATAGACAGATTAATTGATAGATAGTTAGAATGATAGATAAATAGATGGATATAGAGATTGATAGTTAGATATTTAGAAATATAGATAGATAAATAAATAGATTGATAGATAAAAGAAAGATAATTAGACATAAAGAAAGAAAGATAGATAGATAAATGGATAGATGGATACACTTTTAGATAGATAAATAGACAAATTGATAGACAAATTATTACACAAATTGATAGTCATATAAATAGAAAGATATGTACATAGACAGACAAATAGATAGATAGATAGATAGACAAATAGTTAGATATATAGATAGATAAATAATTAAAAATATAGATAGATATATAAAGAAATATTTAGGTAGTTATATAGACAGATAGATACATAGATAGATAGAAAGATAAATAAACAAATAGATAAACAGATAGATAACCAAATTTATGGACATATAGATTGATAGATAGTTAGTTTGATAGATAGATAGATAGACAAATAGATATATAGATAGTTAAATCGATAGATACACATATAGATAGTCAAATTAGTAGACAAATAGATAGAAAAATAGATAGATAGATATATAGATAGAAAGATATACACATTGATATACAGACAGATAGATAAATAAATAAATAGATAGTTAGATAGATAGATAGATAGACAAATATATAGGTAATTAGTTATGCTAATAGATACATAAATATTTAAAAAGATAGATAAATACATAGATATATAAATATATAGAAAGATAGATTGATAGATTAATAGATAGATATATAGATACATAGTCAGATAGATAGACAAATAGATCATTAGATAGAGAGATAAATAAATAGGCAAATGGATAGACATATTGATATATAGATGTATAAATTGATAGAAATATTAATAGACAAATAAATAGATCAATAGTTAGAAAGAAATATATATACACATTTAGATAGACAAATAGGTTGACAAATAAATAGAATGATAAATAGATAAAATGAAAGACACATAGATAGATTGATATATAGAATGAAGAATGAAAGATAAATAGACATATAGTTAGACATATATAGATATATAGATAGACAGATAGAGAAATAGATAGATAGATACACTGATATATAGACAAATAGATATATAGATAGAAAGAAAGATAGATTGGTAACATATAAATAGATAGGTATATAAATTGACATATAGATATAATATATATAAACATATAGATAGAAAAATATATAGATAGATAGATAGATAATTACACAGATACATAGATAAATAGAGAGACAGATATATAGACAAATGGATAAACAGATAAATAGACAAATAAATAAAAAGATAGATAGATAGATAGATAGCTATACATATAGATAGAATATATATAGACATATAGATAGACAAATAGATAAATAGATAGATAGACAGATAGCTAAACAAATAGATAGATAGATAGATAAATAGATATATAGATAGATAGATAAATAAATAGATATATGGACAGATAGATATATAGATATATAGATTGCTAGACCAATAGATAAATTGATAGATAGATAAGTAGATAGAAAGATAGATATACATATATAAAGATAGAAAGATAGATAGACTAAAAAAACAAATAGATATAAAGATAGATTGACATTTACATAAAAATATAGATAAATAGTTAGATAGATAGAGATATAAATAGATAAAAAGATATATAGATAAATTCTTAAGAAATATAGATAGGCATATAGATAAAGAGATTGATTGACAAATCGATGGACTGATTGATATATATAGATAAATAGATAAATAGAGAGATAGACAGATAGATAGATAAATTTATAGATATATAGATAGAAAGATAGATAAATAGATAGTCAAATAGTGAGATAGATAGATAGATAGACAGATAGATTGAAAGATAAATAGATAGAGAGATAATTAGACAGATTGATAGACACACATATATATAAATCTATAGAAAAACATATAAAATAATAGATAAATAGATGGATAGATAGATAGATGGATGGATGGATAGATAGATGGATAGATAGATGGATAGATAGAGAGATAGATAGACATATAAATAGATAGATAGATAGAATAATAGACAGATAGACAAATAGATATAGTAAAATATAGATATTTAGATTGATAGATTGATTGATAGACATATTGATAATTAGATTGATAGATTGATATATAGATGGATAAAAAATATGATAGTAAAATTGAAAGACAAATTTATAGATTGATTGAAAGAGAGATTGATAGATAGAAAGATTGATTGATGGAATGACAAATAGATATACATATAGATAAAAAGATAGATCGACAGATAAATAAATAGATAGATTGACTTATATATCAATAGATAGACAAATCTATAGATAGTTTGATAGAAAAGTTGATAGAAGATAGATAGATAGATAGAAAGATAGATAGATAGAAATGAATGAAAGATAGATAGATAGTTAGACAGATAGATGGATAGAAAGTTATGTGTGTGTGTGTAGACATAAGTAGATAGATAGATGGATAGATAGATATACATATAGATAGACAAATAGATAGACAGATAGATAGACAGACAGATAAATAGACACATAATTAGAAAGATAGAAATACAAATAGATTGACACATAGATAATAGATACATATATATATATAACGAGATATATAGAAAAACATATAGATATAAAGGGAGATAGATAAAATAATAGATTGAAAAATAGATAGACATATAGAAAGATAGATATATAGAAAGATATGTAGACAGATAGATAGCTTTATACACTTTAGATAGATAGATAGATAGAGTGAAAGATATATAGATATAAAGATCGATAGATATATAGATTGACAAATAGATTGATAAATAGATAGATAGATAAATAGACAGATAGAAAAACTTATAGAAAGAAAGATTGATTGATTTATTTATATATATGTATAGACAAATATATAGATAGACAGAAAGATAGACAGAAAGATAGACAGATAGATAGATAGATAGATAGATATAAAAAGATATAGATAGATCTATAAAAAGATGAATATATAGATAGATAGACAAATAAATAGTCAGGTATTAGATAGATAAATATATTGATAGATAGATAGTTTGATAGAAAGATAGATAGAAATATAGAAAGATAGATAGATAGGCAGAGACATAGACAGATAAATACAGAAATAGATAGATAGATAGATGGAGACATAGATAGATAAATAGAAAAATAGATAGATAGATATATAAATAGATATATAGATAGATAGATAGATAGGCAAATAGATAAACAAATAAATATATAGATAGTTAGATAGATAGATATCTAAATTAACAGATAGATAGACAAACAGATAGATAAATACATATACAAATAGATATATAGATAGACATATAGATAGGTAGGTAGGTAGTTAGATAGATAGTTAGATATATAAATTGATAGATAGATAGATAGATATACAGATATAGATATATAAGATAGATAGAAATATAGCTATAGAGATAAATAGAGAGATGTCAGATAGATAGATAAATATATAGTTAAATAGATGGATAGATAAATAGATAGATAGATTGATTAATTAATTGATTGATAGACAAATAGAATGATTGATAGATAGAAATATAGATAGACATATAAACAGACATATAGATAGATAGATACACTAATAGTTAGATAGAAATATTGTAATATAGATAGATAGTTGAAAATTTAGTTAGATAGAAAGGTAGACAGACAAATAGATAGATAGATAGATAGATTGATTGATTCATAGATAGATAGATAGGTAGACATATTGATATATAGATAGATAAATAGATAGTTAGACACATAGATATACACACATATATATATATATATAAAGATAGAAGAATAGATAGACATAAAGATATACGTATAGATTGATGAATATATAGACGGATAGATAGATGGATAGATAGTCTTATAGATAGATAGATAGATAAATAGATAGATAGATTGATTGATTGATACATAGATAGATAGATAGATAGATAGATTGATTGATTGATACACAAATAGATAGATAGATAGATTAATAGATATGCAGATATATAGACATATAGAAAGGCATTTACATTGACAAATAAATAAATATATAGTTAGATAGATAGATAGAAAGATAGATAAATAGATAGACATATAGTTATACAAAAAGTTAGATAGGTTGATAGATAGATGGACAGATAGATTGATAAATAGTTAGATAAAAGAATAGATAGTAAGATAGATATAGATATATAGACATATATATTGATAGATAGAGAGATAGAGAGATAGATAGACATATAGTTTAATAGATAAATATATAAAGAGATAGATAGATAGAAATATTGATAGATAGTTAGACAAATAGATAGATTAAAAGATATACAGATAGGTAGACAAATACATATATAGAAAGATAGACATATAGATAAACACATAGAAAGAAAGAAAGATAGCCAGCTAGATAGATAGATAGATAGATAGACATACATATAGATAGATAGATAGATAGATAAACAAATTTTAAGATTGATAGATAGAAAGATTGATAGATAGATAGTTAAAAATATAGATAGATAGAAAGATAGATAGATATATAGACTCTTAAATAGATAGATAGAGAGCTAGAGAGATATATTAATAGATAAATTGCTAGACGAATAGAATGAAAGATAGACAACTTGATTGAAAGATAGTTAGACAGATAGATATATAGATTGAATGACAGATAGATAGAGAGATAGACAAATAGATTGATTGATTGATAGATTGATAAATAGATAAATAGACAAATAGATAGATAGATAAATGGATATATAGATAGATATATAGATATACAGAGATATATATATATAAATATATATATAGACCAATAGATAGACAAATAGATAGACATACGGATATACATATAGATAGACAAATAGATATATAGATAGATCGACAGAAAAATAGATAGACTTATAAATAGATAGATATATATATATATACAAATAGATATATAGACAATTAGATACATAATAGACAGATACATATACAAAAAGATAGACTATCAAATAGACAGATAAATAGATAGACAGATAAATAGAAAGATAGATAGATAGACAAATAAATAGACAGATCGATAGATAGATAGATTAATTGATTGATATATATAAAGATTGACAGATAGATAGATAAATAGATAAAATGATATATACATAAATAGAAAGATAAAAAGACATGTAAAAAGACAGATAGATAAATAAATAAACATATAGATAGAAAAAGGATAGATAGACAAATACATACACAAAAAGATATACATATAGATATATAGATAGATAAACATATAGATAGATGTATATTTAGACAGTTAGATAAATAGAAAGATAGACAAATAGAAAGACAAATAAATAGATGAATAGATTGACTGTATATAAATAGATATATAGATATATAGATATATAGATATATAGATATATAGATATATAGATATATAGATATATAGATATATAGATATATAGATAGATAGATAGTTAGGTAAGTAGGTAGGTAGATAGATAGATAGGTAGGTAGATAGATAGTTAGATAGATAGATAGCTTGCTAAATAATTAAATAGATTAATTGAAAGATTAATAGACAATTTGATAGATAGATTTATTGATAGATTAATAGACAGATTGATAGACAAATTGATTGATAGATTGATAAACAGATTGATATACAGAGACATAGAAAGATAAATATATAAATATATAGATAGATATAAAATATATAGATATATAGACAGATAGGTCGACAAATTGATTTATAAAGAGATAGATAGATAGATAAATAGATCGGTAGATAGATACACAGATAGATAGATAGATAGACAGATAGATAGACAGATATATAAATAGATAGACAAATAAATTTATAGATAGAAAGATAAATAAAAAGATATATAGACAGACATATAGATAGATAGATAGATAAATAGTTAGATAGATAGATTTACAAATATATATATATATATATATAGATTGATAGGTAGATTAATAGGTAGTTAGTTAAATAGATATATAAACACATAAATACACATTTAGATAGATAGATAGAGTGACTAATAAATAGACAGATAGATAAGTTGATTGTTTGATAGATATACAGACTAATAGATAGTTAGATAGATATAAAGATAGATAAACAAATAGTTAGATAGATCAATAGTCACATATATAGATAGATCGATAGACAAATAGACATATAGATAGATATATAAATATATAAATAGATAGATAGATAGAAACATTGATATATGGAAAGTTAGATGGATTATATATATGGATAGATAGACTGAAAGATAGATAGATTGATAGATAAATATATAAATAGAGTGATAAAAAGATAGATAGACGTATCAAAAGATATATAGATAGACAAATAGATTAATAGTTAGATAGATAGATAGTCAAATAGTTAACTTATAGATAGTCAAATTGATAAATAGGTAGATAGATAGATGGATATATATATATATACATCTACATTGCCAAATAGACAGACATATAAATAGATAGATAGATAAATAGATAGATAGATAGATTGATTGAATATAAATAGATAGATAGATAGATAGTAAGATTGATAGATAGAATGATAGAAAGATAGATATATAGATAGATAAATAAAAAAATATATAGATAGTTAGATAGATAGATAGATAAATAGAAAGATAGACAGATAGATAAATAGAAAGATAGGCAGACATATAGATATACAGACAATGAGACATAAAGGTAGACACATATATAGAGAGACTGATAGATAGAGAGATATACACATATATAGACATGCTGATAGATAGATACATAGATACATAGATATATAGATAGATAGGCAGATAGATATATAGATAGATATATATATATATATATATATATATATATATAGATATATATATATATACACACACACAATTAGATAATTAGATGGACAGACATATCGACAGACATAGATACACATAGATAGATTGATTGATAGATTGATTGACAGATAGATAAATAGATAGATAGATAAATAGACAGATAGATAGATAGATAGATTATCATACATATAAACAAATAAAGATATATATATGTGTATATATATATATATATATGGATAAATAGACAAATAGATAGACAAATAGACTGATAGATAGATACATATAAAGCTAGATAAAAAAAAGATAGATAGGCACAATTATAGATGATAGAAAGATGAATTGATAGTTGGATATATAGATGGATAGATAGATAAATAGATAGGTGGTTATTATTGATAGAAAGATGGAGTGATAGTCTGTAAGATAGATGGATAGATAGATAGTCAGATAGATGGATATATACACATATAATTAGACACATAGATTAAAAGATATATAAACATATAGATATCTAGATTGATAGATAGATTGATAGAAAGATTGATAATTACATTTATATATAGATTAATAGATAGAATAATAGGCAAATTGATAGACAAAAAGATAGATAGATTGATAGTTTAATAGATGCACACATTATTATACAAATAGATAGACAAATATATATATAGGTAGAAAGACATATAGATATACCGATAGATAGACAGATAGTTATATAGATATATAGATATACAAAAATATAGATTAATAGATAGATAGACAGACAAATAGATAAACATATATATAGACAAATAGATACATATATAGATAGATATATAGATATATAGAAAGATCAATAGAAATATAGATAGTCAGATAGATAGATAGATTAACAGATAGATAAATAGATTGATAGATAGATAGATATATATATATATATTGATATATAGACAAATAGATAGACAAATAGATAGATAGATAGATAAATAGATGGATAGATAGATAAATAGATAGATTGATAGATATATAGCTAGGTACATATATTGAGAGATGGATAGATATATAGATAGACATTTACATAGACAGATATATAGATAGTTATATTAACAAATAGATAGATATATATATATATATATAGATAGAAAGATATAAAAATTGATAGATATATATATAGAATAATGGATAAATAATTATATAAAGAATAAATAGACAGATAATTAGATTGATTGATAGATAATTAGAGATTCAGAAAGGTAGATTGATAGACAAACAAATAGATTGACATATATATAGATAGATAGATAGATAGACAAATAGTGAGAAAAATAGATAGACAAGCTGATAGATAGATAGATAAACAAATAGATAGGTAGATAGATAGATAAATAGAGAGATAGATAGATAGATAGATAGATAGAAAGATAGTTAGAGAGATAGATAAATTGATATATATTCAGATAGATAGTTAGTTATATAGATAGAATGATAGATAGATACACATATAGATAGATAAATAAATAGACTTATAGATAGATGCTCAAATTGATAAATAGATAGATATATACATAGATAGAGATAGATTGACATATAGATGGAGAGATAAACATATATTTAGCAAGATAGATAGATAGATAGCTATAAAGATATATATACACATTGATAGACATATTAATATATAGATTGTTAGATATATAGATTTACAAATAGATAGACAGATTAATTTATAGATAGATCGATACCAGGATAAATTGATAGATAGATAAACAGATAAATAAATAGATAGATAGATAGATAAATAAATAAATATATATAAACATAGAACAATAGTTAGACATATAGATTGATAGATAGATAGACAAACAAGTAGATTGATTAATAGATAGTTAGAAAGATAGATAGACACAACAATATGCAGATTGATAGAGAAATAAATAGATAGATAGAAAGAGAGATAGATAGATAGATTGATATACGTGTAGATAGATGGAAAGATAGACGTATAGATAGACTTATAGATAGATGGATAGATAGATAGATAGATGGATCGATAAACAATCAGATAGACAGATAGATACACTTATAGATTTACAAATAGATAGATAGATATTCAAGTTGATAGACAAATTGATAGATACATTAATAGACAGATTGATAGACAGATTAATAGTTACATTTATAGATAGATAGAAAAATTAATAGATAGATAGTTAGATATATAGATTGGTAGATAGATAGATTGAGAAATAGATAGATAGTCTAATAGTTAGATAGATAGATAGATAAATAGATATATAGATTGATAATAGACAAATGGATCGATAAATAGATAGATAGATAAATAGATAGACAGATAGATAGATAAAAAGATAGATAGTTATATAGATAGATAGATACACATATAGATAGACAGATAGATATATAACTAGATGGGTAGATAGACAGGTATAGAGATATTAGAAAGATATAAATTTAGATAGATAGACATATAGATATACATATAGATAGATACATAAACAGATAGACAAATATTTAGATAGATAGACATATAGATATACTGATAGATAGATACATAGACAAATATATATATATATATATATATATATATAGTTAAATAGATAATTAGAAAGATAGTTGGATAGATAGATAGAAAAATAGATAGACATAAAAATAGATAGACATAAAAATTGACAAATAGATAGATAGATAAAAAGATAGATAGTTAGATAGATAGATAAATTGATAGATAGATAGACATATTGATAAATAAATTCATTGATTGATAGAAAGATAGAAGGAGAGACAAAATAGTTATATAGCTAGATTGATTGATTGATTGATTGATTGATTGAAAGATAGATAGAGAGACAAATAGTTATATAGCTAGATTGATTGATTGATTGATTGAAATTTATATATAAGATATACATATACATAGACAGATTGATAAACTGATAGATAGACATATAGATAGATTAACAGATAGATATATAGATAGACAAACATATAGATCACTACAAGAAAATATCTGTTTAGCTTTTAAAATTTAGCAAGGGAATTATCCCTAGCTAATTCATGAGAGATTTGGTAAGGAATAGCAAGAGATTTTTTATTTTACCTTGAATTACAAATTTCTGATTGATTTCTGATAGATTAGTGACTGAAATTTTTGATTAAAAATTGTCCTTGGTTAATATTGTGGTAGATTTTCATGTAAAGAATGGTGGAAATTTTAGCAATGGCTTTAGCGTTGGATTATACCTACTAATTAGTTCGAGACAAATTCATCGCTAAATAAATATATTAATTTTTTATGATTTTATTTAATTATAAGTGATTATTCCTTAAATGATAATTTTCACAAAATATATGCCTTTATCTAGAGATTTTTGCCTAGCTATTTGGGCTGGTGATAATTTCTATCGTTAATCTTTAAAGATTTAATTACTTATAACATTTTATTTGTATTAATATTTTATGTAATTTTGTATATTAAAGGTATGTCATGGACTATAATTAAGCGATCCTTATAAGATACATTCTCCTCATATATATATATATAAAGTATATTTTATATAAATAATTTCAAATATATATAAATACAAAATATTTACATTAATAAAGACTAAAATAACTATTTTATGATTATAAAATTTTTAAAAAATTATACATAAATTTTTTTTTTATATTTTTAATTATGAAATTTAAATATTTGTATTAAAATACATTAAATAATTAATTCTATAATTATAATAAATTATAATATATTTTAAAAAAATAAATGAATATAAATTAAAATTTCTTTTAATAAAAAGCTAAAATAATTTATTGTATGATTAAATAAAAGATATTTACAAAAATATTTGAATTAACGAATATACTAGTAAATATTAATATTATTTAAAGTTAAAAACAATATCTTCTTTGATTATAGAAAACTTTTTAAAATATAATTACTAAAAAATTTCAAAATTATGAATTATAAATAAAATTTAAAATATTTAATAAAATTTAAATGAACATAAATTGATATTTAAAGATAAATACATAGATGTTTGCCCCTACTAAAAATTTATAAGAATTAAACAATTGAGTAAGATTTTTACTTTTAGCTTTTAATATTCTGCCTTTATTAAAATAATAAATATAACTTTTTTTTAATAATCTTCTCACTTTAAGTAATTTTTAGAATTCTATAAATTATAAATTATGTCAAATAATATGAAATTTTAAGCCTTTAAAATTTTTTCATATTATCTTTATAAAAATTAATATGAATTCTTAAAAATTTATAAACATAAAATATATATATTTATATTTTTAACATAAAAAGTATTTTATAACTTTTAGGAGAGTTGCTTTAAGACCAATCATATTTTCATATGTGTCTTGCAATATGAAGTTTGCAAATTTTGTAGTCATTTGATTTTTTTTCTAGTTATAAGGCTATACATTTAATTTTTGAATTTATTTATATATTTATTGTTTTATTAATTTGATAATTAAAAATTATAAGATGTTTGTTTTTCATTTGTACCTTGCAACATGAAAATAAACTTGTTGAAAATATTTTATAATATTAAAAATATGAGTTTTTATGTATTTTATATATTTATTGTTTATTTATTGTTTTGATAACGAAAATTTAAATTATTTTGGGAATTTTAAAATTTAAAACACTATCGTTCTGTGTTCACTTGTTGACGAGACTATATTGACAACTCTAACAAGCATCAAACTCCTCCGTAGTTCGCCTCTCCCTCTTTACACAGATACATCCTAACCTATTAGTAGAGTAAGCAAGAATTCCTTTTGCTATGAGTTTCTTATTTATTTGAGGTATGCTTTATAACCTAACTTTTCATCGATTATCTTAATGCAGGAGTGTGTGTTTGGATTCTGCTATTTGTTCTTTCGAAATTCTTCTTCTACCCTAAATATTACCGTATATTGCATTTTCCATAGAAATTATATAGTAGATATTTGTGTCTGTATGATAGCGTTTAAACTCAAGTTTTTGCCATAATTATATAAATGGCCGAGGATCCCCCTAATGCACATAGTATTAATCTGGATGTTCATGGTAAATCATTGCATGTACCAAAATCATTAAAAACCATGGTATGCTTGGATTTCTTATATAAACTGATTCATATACAGACTTCATGCATGTGTGATATAATATTTCTCATTGTCTGGATGTTAATGTTGCATAGAAGGTATGCAGACTTGATATCCATGTTTATTGCCACTCATATAGTCTTGTGGTTTTGGATGTTAATCACAAAATAGGTGTTGGTATTTGTGTTGAGCAGTGTGTACGGATGTGCAAATTGCTTGTTGGCTATTGGCTATTGTTAAGGATTTAATAGGGAAGTGTCCTAATGCACCCTAAAACTGAGTCAATTATCCTTTTACACGCAAGTTTTTACTATATATATTTATTTTATAGTAATCATATAAATAACATATTAGTAGTAGTTCAATATTTTGAAATATGAATTATGAATAATCAAATAATTATGTTATAATATTTTCTCTTGACCAAATGGAAAACCATTCTTTCCAATATTTTATCTTTATTTAATTAATTTTAAAATTTATCTCTAATTCATCATGTAGTCTAAATAATTTTCAACCTATAACTTTATTAGTTTTATCAATTTGAATAATATCATATGTGAAAAATATATATCACGATATCATTTTCTAAAGATATTTTGTTAACTCACTTAAAATTAAAATAGATATTTAGTGTGATTTTACAAAAATTAAAATTTATTTAATATATTTTCTACAGGGTAAATACTTGTAAAAATATTATTTTTCACAATGATATATATTAATATAATAAATAGGTACATTTTTATTTTAACCACAAAAAAAATAGTTTTCAAATAACTTTATCATATGTAGGTATGTTTACCACATAATTGATTTTCTTATACAAATTATAAAAAATAAAAATAAAAATAAAAAACTATATATATATATATATATATATATATATATATATATATATATATATATATATATATATATTTATAAGTATATTATAGGATAAATCGTATGATATATGATGATAAAAAAATAAAAAAAAATAGATAAAACATGATGAAAAAGGGGAAATTATGTTAAAAGATTATACAATGAAACTAATTATAATATCACCTTTTTTTTAACTTTTAGGGACCCAAATCAAAATTATTTATGATTTGGGTCATTTTTTTTTTCCAAAATCTAAAACCCATATTACCCTTATATTATTAGATAATAAATTATTTTATTTATGCATAAACTTGTTATGCTCAAACACTTATTTATGCATGAAATGCTGTGCAAAACTTATTTATGCATGAAATGCTGTGCATAACTTATTTATGCATAAATATTATGCATAAAAATGTTATGCATAATGTGTTTAAGCAAAAACATATTTTTATGCATAATAACACATTATGCATAGTATAATGTTAAATATATTTCATGTTTATGCATATAGCAAAATGTTGTCATATTGTTTATGCATCAACATATTATGAATAAAAACATGTTCATGCATTAAAATGTTATTCATCATCTATTTATGCATAAACATATTATGCATAAAATGATCATGCATATAAACACAATAAGTAAACATGTATCATCCATTCACTTATCTATCAAATTGTCTTATAATTATATAAGTGTTCCTACATTATGTTGATTTTAATATCTCTATTTCTTTGTATCTCTAATATGTCTATATTTGTAATGCTAGGAATCTGTAATTGTAGCTTGCTTCACATCAATATTTCCTAGTTAAATACTTTGTATGATATGTTTTCTAGTCGAAATTTATCTTTGTTCATGTCTGAATTCTTTATTAATTTATTTGCCAAGAGTTCATGGAATTAGATCTTCATTCCATTACTATTTTCATTCTTTTTTATTATAATATTCAAAAATTAAGTCGAATCACAGTAGAAATTTTTCTCTTTGATCTTCATTGAGAAGTGAGAAGCTTACTCCTTCAAACTTTCAATTCCTTTCTTTTTGACTTCCCTTTCATGTCCATCCACATTCACGTGGTTTGATCCCTTCATCTAGTAATAGCGTGATATCTTTTAATTTTTAGTGTGCTAATAAATGTTTTGCTTCTTCATGTAGATTCTACAAATGCATTGCTTCAATATTAATAATATTTTATCTTTGCATATTCATCTATAAGTAATTTTATTTAATTATTAGTATTATTTTAATTCATTGTATGTTTCATTCAGAATTATGATTGAGCATTATTATTTGCAAATATAACAAAGCAAAATGAGTTCAGATCATCAGTGGATGTACAAATGTTTTATGAATGGAATTTTGAATCATAATTTTTTGAGTGGGCTAGGAACTTTCATCAACTTTGCATGTAGTCAACTGAGCTGGATGGGAGGAAATAAAATTATGTATCCATGTAATAACTACAAGTGTTAAAATATGTCATTTCATGATGAAAACACTATAAGATGCCAAGTGGTTAAATATGGCTTTGTACCAAATTATTTTGTTTGGATTTATCATGGGGAAAGTATAATGACTTTGAACATTGACTGAAATCAGGGTAAAGAATCATATGCATGTAGTGAAGAAGCATCAAACACATACCATATAATGGCCATGTAAGCTGGTGATGGTGAATTGAATATGGATTACATGGATGAACCATCTAATCCTAATGCTTAGAAATTTTTGATATGCTTAAAGTTATAAAAAATTATTTGTTGCTTAATTTTAAAATACATTCATAATTATCACTTGTGGCTCGACTTATGAGTAAAAAATTAGAAAATCATATGTCTGAGAAATTATTTGATCAGGTGATAGAATTCATGAATGAGATTATTCCAGATAATAATTTGGTCACTAATAACTTTTACAGCACTAAGAAGTTACTATGAGGTATGGGGGTACTAGTTGAAAAAATTGATTGTTGTTTCAATGGATGTAAGTTATATTGGGGTGGAGATAGTAATTTAATTAGCTGTAAGTTTTGTGATCAACCTCAGTTTAAGAAGGTGCTTTTTGTTGTAGATATGCGACAAAAGATGAAAGTTACAATTAAGAAGATGTTTTACTTTCCTTTAATTCCTCGATTGTAGAGACTATATGCATCAAATGCTAGAGCACATGATATGAGGTGACATTCTGATCATGAGGCTGAAGAAAGGGTGATGCGTTATCCATCAAATTCACTTGCTTGAAAGCATTTTAATCATATACATCAAGATTTTGTAGTTGAAAGTCAAAATATGAGATTGGGTCTCTACACTGATGGGTTCAGCCTTTTGACCAATCTCTACAATAGTATTCAACATGGCTAGTGATAGTGACACCTTATAATTTACCAACATTGTTGTGTATAAAGGAGAAATATATGTTTCTGTCAATATTGATTCCAGGGCTAAAAAATCCGAAAGAAATATTGGATATTTTCTTATAGCCCTTTATAATAGAGTTAAAAAATTTGTGGGATGGTGGCTTGAATACATATGACATCTCAAAGAAGCAAAATTTCATTCTGCGGGCAACCCTTATGTGGATGGTAAGTGATTTTTTGTATATACAATATTGTCTGGTTGGAGTACTGCCTTGAGATTTCTACCTACAAATCATCCATTTCGTGAAAATAGAACTACATTTCATAAAAATAAAATAGTGATAATAGTGTACTAGTTGTTGGTTCATTAAAAGATATCTTGATAGAGATTCAGAGTTTGTGTCTGAAGAAGTTAAACTAAAATAGTTGTTACTAAAACTAATGGACCAATATGCAAAATATTTGGCGGGAGGAAACACAATATTTTTTGGGACTTGCCCTTTTGGAAGTCCAATTTAATCCATCAAATATTGGTTGTGATGCATATTGAAAAAAATCAGTTTGACAATATTTTCAACACTATCCTTTATGTAAAGAAAAACAAAAGACACTTTAAAATCAAAACAAAAGTTAATTATTACTATTGGCATCCTAAATTGAAACTAAATGAGGCCACAAGAAAATTCTCTAAAGCTTGTTACACACTTGATAAGAAGGCAAGGCAGACATTCTATGAATGGGTTAAAAATTTGAAATTCCCTAATGGATATATCTCAAATATGGGCAGATGTGTGGATAATGAGAATCTTAAGTTATTTGGAATGGAAAGCAAGGACTTTCATGTATTTATGTAAAGATTTACCAATTGCTTTCTGTGAATTACTTTTCCTAAGTGTTTGGAGGGTCCTTATAGAACTTTGTTTCTTCTTCAAATAGCAAACTACAACCACAATCAAAATAGATGACATTGTGAGACTAGAGAATGACATCCTCTCATTCTTTGTAAGCTTGAATGGATATTCCCACTGAGTTTTTTTGACTCAATGGAGCATTTATCGGGTCATTTGGCATATGAAGAAAGGATAGCCTGGCCAGTACAATACAGGTGGATGTATCATTTTGAGAGATAAATAAATATAAGTAGTTATGTTTATTATTTCAAGCATAAATTAATATTGTAATTTGATTTAATTGAAACCTAACATAATTGTTGTAGGTATCTTCATAAGTTGAAATTGAATGTTAGAAACAAGTCAAAAGTTGAAGGTTCAATTTACAATGCATATTTAGTAGAAGAAGCATTATCTTTTTGTTCTTATTATTTTGAGGATCATGTCAATACAAAAAATAGAAATGTGCCTCGGAATAATGAAGATCGTGTGCTAGTAGAAGATGAATATGTGGACAAACTATCTATCTTCAAGCACCCTAGAAGAGTATTTAAAAGAGTAAAGAAAAGATGAATGACAGATGAAGAGTACAAAGCAACTCGGAGCTAGGTTTTACTTAATTGTGAGTAGGTTGCACCATATATTGAGTATGTATACCCAACATAGTTGTAGGTTTAATCATAGTTTAATCTTGTCCTTAATAGGAATTATTAAAAATTGATATACATTATTCTCTCTATTTATATTTGTGTAGTGTTTATGTTGAGTAGTTAAAACATAGACAACCTAATCATTTCTTTCAATGAGGTCGATTCTATGCTAGAAACAAAATTTGCGAATTAGTTCAAAAATTATGTGAGTATTATTAAGTTTCAATTTTTTGAATTAATTGATTTATTAATATCTTTTAGTTGTTAACATCATTTGTTTAATTTATGCAACAGGCAAATGATCCTTCAAATGGAGATTCCAACATATTCATTTAGAATCAAATTAAAGGACCGTTTAGATATCTGACAACCTATCCTGGGTATTTTATCAATGGATATAAACTTCACACAATTAGATATGGTTATTCTAAAGAAACAATAAATAGTGGGGTATGAATTAAAGGCTCTAGTTATAGTGAATATGATATTGATAATTATGGTCAACTTGCTGAAGTTATTGAGTTATAGTATCCTGGACTCGAAAATAATAAGATTGTATTATTAAGTGTGACGTGTGAGTGGTTTGATCCTACATGAAATGTGGTTACAAAGATTCATTCGGAGTATAAGTTAGTGGATATTAATCATAAATATAGATATAATCAATATGTTCCATTTTTATGCCATTTTAATCCTCACAAGTATATTATAATACATATCCGAGTTTATCTCGTGATAAGAGTGACTGGTGGGTCATTGGCAAAATCAAAGCTTGATCAAATTTTGACATAAATAATATTGAGCATGTGCATGTAGATGAAGATCTAGAAAATTTATGTGACTCAAATGATGGCCTTATAGAAATTTAAGATTATCATTTTCTATCTATAGATGAGTTGGAACATCTATTAGAATCATATGAAATGTCAGAAGATCCATTGGAGGATGATAGTTATGCCGATAATTAAATTGTTATAACTGTATTATTATATTATAGTATCAAAGACTTTCTATATTTTGTTGAAATCAATTGGTCTATATTATTCTTAAATATATGGTTGTTCATCATATCTATATTATTTTTTCTATTTTTTTATTTTTTGTACAGTAGATAGCACCTAAAGGACATGACTACGGTGGAGGTGGATGTGGACGCAGAAAAGTTCATTGATTTTTTGTTCATTGTAGGTGTTCTTTGTTCATCATGAGCAATGGGAAGATAGAGAAGCTTGGTAGTGTTCTCTTAAATTCATTTGTGAGTGAGCTAAAAGTCACATAATCACTAACAGGTCTTGCGGGATTTCAATCAAGATCAAAGTGGATCAATGCCAAGATCTTGAAACTTGCTTTACCAAAAGAATCTCAAAAGGTTGCGAACAAGACCAAACAATTGTTTTTCTAACCAAAGTTGATTGCTACTTTTTCTTTTGAAGGTTCATGCAGTTTGTTAGTGCACCTAATGTTTTGGAAACTATTAATGTGTTTGATGAAAAAATGTCCCAGTTGGAAGCAGCCCAAAGAATTTACTCCCAACTAGTATTAATTTTTTTAAATACAATCTACTTTTCTAGAGAAGATGAATATATATATATATGAATCTCTCTCAAATTTTGTGTTAGGCAGGAGCTTTGAGTGAAGAGTATAGATATATAGTTATACAAATGAAGATTAATTATGTAAGATTTCATCAGAATGTTGTCTTAAACAATTTGGTTATTACATGAGTTATGCGCGAGTCTTTATGCTTCACAAAATACTACAAGATGGAGTGGAATGTAAATGTGAATAAAGGTGTTTGCGTGCTGTTCTTAATTAGATTTTGAATAAAAAACATTGTCACTCTTTGTTTTATTGTGATGCTTTTCTCCAGGTAGGAATGGAGATGAAACTATGGCAGGAGCGGATGTCACAAAGTAAAGAAATGTGTTCTTGTTCATAATTTTCTTGATTTGTTTCTCTATCAAAAGCTTTGAAATCTTCATAGTCAATCTTAAGCTTTAGCATTACCTTTTTTTTCTCATTGCAGGAATGGACTTTTGAGAGCAATCAATGTTTGCCTTGCTATTGTGAAACATGATCTATTATTTGATTGTGGAAATGCATCATCCGCGAGTTTCAACCTAAAAACTAATCAAAGCTGCGACTCTTCTCTGATCAAGTTGGTGCTCCTCAATTGTAGTAAGCTCCCTTGGCAATGAACTAAAATATGCATGCCAGTCCTTCCTTTTTCTTATGACTTACTGAAGAAAATGTTATTATTATGTCATTTTATATTGGATGTAACTTTCTTTAATCTAAAGTGGGTTATTCATTGATTTGCAGCACATGACAAATAGAAAATGGCCTCATAGCCATCTACATATTTCTCCCATTATAGTAAATCTGGGGGTTAGTTATGTTTTTTGTTGCTGCTATTGATCCATTGGATAATCTGCAAATTCCTTTATTTTTTTGAGTGTTATTGAATGTTTTTAGAGATTGAACATGTGCTCTATAACAATGTAGTCTACATGTGCACTATAACAGCATAGTGCATGTGTGCATTGCCCTTGGTGCTAGATATGACGTTTCTATTTTTTTGGAGAAAATGAAGGTGCCCATTATCCTATTGTGCCTTGGTATCACTAGTTGTTTCATTTCAAACGAGGGGTGTCATAAATTAACAATTTTTCCCCTTGCTCTATAGCAAATCATAACTCATACTGTGCACACTAGGCATGCACAACAATGGGGGGGGGGGGGGGGGGGGGGGGGGGGGGGGGGGGGGGGGGGGGGGGGGGGGGGGGGGGGGGGGGGGGGGGGGGGGGGGGGGGGGGGGGGGGGGGGGGGGGGGGGGGGGGGGGGGGGGGGGGGTGGGGGGGGGGGGGGTAGGGGCGAGAAGCTAAAAATGTTGATAGAAAATTTGGTGTGTATTGTGTGTTACACTAGTCGAACTCTTTGGTGTCAATTAAGGAAAGGTTGTGTATGTTATGAATCTGTAAATACAAAATATATTATTTATATGATGTTGCATTATTGTAGTGAAAAAAGACATAGTAGATAGTGTCAATATGAATGTCAGCAGCAATACTTTGTTTTAGGATGAATTATGCACATGATTGGTAAATTCTATATATGTGCCACAAAACTCCATGATTCTCTTAGTCACTATTTATCGTGCATATTGGTAAATGCCATATAAGTGATGGTCATATGTATAATTTTGCTAAATTAATAAGTTGTTATCTTTTATTTTGTTTAAGTTTGAATTGATATATATGTAGGAAATGAAACAAGTGAATGATAAGATGAAAAAAATGAAGAATGCAATGGAATGGCAGATGACCTATATGAGTAACAATTAGCAGCCTTGATGAGATAGATAGCACACCAAGTTCTAGAAGAGTATCCACGTAGAAGAACCATGGACAAATTCATAAGCTAATGATGAAGATAATGATTTAGATTTAAATAATTATAAACTTATATTATATTTTTGTTTTAACCATGTAACTTTTGTAACATAATTATTTCTGAATTATTTTTGGTTTTTGTTAATTATAAAAAATGGTTTATCGTATATGCTTTTATCACTACAAGAAAAATAACGAATAGCTAGGAAAAATTCCCTAGCTTAATGCATATTTATGTCACTAAAGTGGATATAATGATGGAATAACTAAGGAATCTTTCCCAAACTAAAGTGCTCGTCGCAAAATTAACAATTAAATATATCCCCTAGCAATGTTAGCGAGAGAATATTCCCTAGCAAAACTAGCAAAGGAATAACTAAATTAGCAAGGAAAAATCTCCTAGCTAAATTAGCGAGAGAAAAATCTCTAGCTATTTTCATTCTAGAATTATTTTCATATTTTTAATTATTTACATAAAATTTAATTGCATATTTTTTAAATTTTTATATTAAATTTAATAAAACATAAACTATAAACAATTATTTATACTTAACAAAAAATAAAATCAGTTAATAAAATATTATGATACAATATGTAACATAGCTAAAATAGAAACATAACAAAACTTGATTACATATTATTCTTCATTAATGTATATAATGACAGTGCACAAAGTATAATCTATTCATGTTATTTATGTTGCGTTCTATCTTCCAGCTCCTCAAAATCTGACATACTGCTCTAGCACCAGAGCATGTCCCTCCGTGGCCATCTGTATTGATTCCTTTAGTTCTAGCCTGCATTACCTCTCACCTCCAACTCCTTCCTTTCATCCACCAATTCCCTTTTTGCAACTAGCTACTCTTCCAGCCGCATTTTAATTAATGTTGTGTCAGTTGAAAGTATGTATACTTGTGCATGTATTTTGTGCCTGTGTGTGTGTGTAAACACAGACACATGTACTTTCATGCAGCTACACATTTCATCAAAGACAACAAAAGAAAATAATCTAGGGCTTAAAAAACACACATATCGGTCATCTTAGGCATGGTTAACATCTTCTAGTTAGTTGTCCTCTGGTATTTCATGCAGATAGAGAATATTATTACACATGCACAAGGAGCATAATATACTACATTTACAAACCAATAAAGAACGTCATTCAATCCCGCTGATAAATAGATAGTCTAGAACATACAATACCAACTACCATTTTGTAGAAATTTCAGACAACGAGATAATCATGAGCTTATTTTAAATTACCGAATCAAGATTTCATCAGATTTCTAGTGAACTGCCCATTAACATATTTCTCTGTGTTGTCGAGCTTCACATATCAGTTCATTGTTAATTATAAGAAAGTTAAAATGTGCCAAAAAAAAAGAGAAATAGAAGTTGAAATGACAACAGGCTAATTGGTATTGATGTTTTGCACACCTGTAGGTTCATATAGAAATCCATCGAAGCAAGGAAACCTTAAAAAAACCAAATAAAAAAATAAAAAAAAATACAATGCATAGGCAAAGAACACAATGTAGCTCACCTATGTATTTCATTCCGCACTTGAGTTTTACAATGATCATCTTCCTAATCATGTTGTTAAGAAAAGGCTTGGGATTAACGGGGATAGTCTGCAACATTCAGCAAAAAAAAAACAAATTAACAGTACTATCATGTACGTATGAATCAGATATTTTTCTATATTTACTTAAAAATTCATAGGCATGTATATATGCAATATACATGCATATAGCAGAATATTGTATAACTATATATGTCCAAAGACACACACATACACATGCACGCGCACACACGATTTTTCTATCTTCTCATATTTCTTTATCTTTTCCATATATTGCACTTGTAGGTTCAATAGAACAACGTATCAATTGATAAAGTAGAGAACATGGCACCCAACAAAACAAAGCAATATCACAAAACATCGTACTCATCAATAAGATAGTTATATATAGTATATATGTACATTAAATACTATAGTGATTATGTACATATATTGAGTATATATGTATATATATACTATAGTATTTAATGTACATATATACTTTAGTATATATAGATATACACTATAGTATTTATGGATGTCGTATAGATATAGAAAGTAGGTATATATATAGATATAGAATAGTAGGTAAAGTATTATCTCATTTTAATTCACAAAGAAAGTACAAAACATCACTATGAACATTAATATGAAAATGCATATATTATTTAAATTTTTGAAATATATCTAAAAAATCTTAGAGGAAAACCTGGAAAACAAGCCACGAGCCATGCTTGGCTGCATCAAAATTCGCATCTTGCCTTTCCACAACTAGAACTATCTCCTAGTCCCAATGCCTATAAGGGGTGTTACTCTGCCCCACCATGACTGAGCTGACAAGCTAACAAAAGAACTAGCAGATGAAATAGAGATTGATCATCAATAGTAGTAATCATCAACAAATTCATAAGAAACTTGAACATATAAAAATGGAGCACACCACCATGTTCACGTACAACACAGGATGATGGAAATATTTTATGCATAATAATTTTGAATAACTGTAATCTACTTACTCCTTGTTTTACATAGTTAAAACAAAAACATAATATTTTTTTATTACATCTTTTTCATCAATGTATCTAATGACAATCCATAAAGTATAATCTATCCATGAAATTGACGATGCTTTCTATCGCCCAGCTCCTCTGATCACCATCTTTCTGCTATAACAAAGTTATCCTAGTTGTGGGGCATAATGTCTCAGTAAAAAATTCTCACTTTTATAAGCTTCGTATGGAGGAACATTGTGGTATCATATTTGTACGAAAATTAAACCAGTTAATCAAATCAATATTAATAAATAAAAAAAATTTTGTTTTTGATAATACTATATAATACTATAGTATATATGTACATACATATTACAGTGTGTATGTACATATATACTAGCATTTCACTAGTTACATATATACTATAGTATATGTATATATAACTTCAGTATTATATGTACATATATAATGAGTACATATATACTCAATATATACCTACATATAATACTGCAATATTATATGTACATATACTACAGTATATATGTAGATATACTAAGAATATATGTACACATATACTATAGTATATATGTAGATAGAGTATATAGCTACATATATACTATAGTATATACGTACGTATATACTACGGTATATAATGTACGTATATACTATAGTATATATGAACGTATATACTATAGTATATAAGTACGTATATACTACAGTATATATGAACTTATATACTTAGTATTTCAGTATAAGAAAGTATACAAGCATTTCTCTTATATGTACATATAAGAGAAACCTCTCGTTGAATCGAGAAAACTATTTCAGAATGCAACTCTGTTCTAAATTTCTCATTAACATCCTAACAAGTCATGAACAATATTGACATTAAAATTCAATGATCATAGAATGTATATCATGTTTTCGATTAAGCAAATAATGAGCAATGAAATGTAACTCACCATGACCATGGTATACAAACTCATGAGTGATGATAGGGTTCGAAAAATTAAAACAACTAGACCACCACCTTCCACAGTATCTAGAAAGAAAGAAAAGTAGAACATGCAAAATACACATGCCATAAGAATTTCCTAGATTTTATTCAGACTCCTTGTACAAGCAATAGGAAATAACTCCACTTTCAAGAAACAAAAAGAACGGATCAGCTTTTCTCTGTTAATCAGTCCCTTCAGCATTAGCTTTTTAATCTGCTTTGCCTGTTTTTTCTCGTGGCATCATCATGGAAGCATCAAATTTGGACAGAAATAAAAAACTAGTCTGATATCTTAGTGATCATGGCATCTATTTAGTATGTACGTATATATTGCACAAAGGTTGAAATACCATTTACAATATTAGAATTTATCTTTATCTTCAACCAAAGCTGTCGCTTTACCATGACAACACTATTACATAATCCATACACTTTTCAAACTAAACCTTATCAAATGATGGCCCATCCTGAGATTCTACTATGAAATTGTCCCAAAATAATACAAGATTATCCTTGAATGTTTGAAATCCATCTTGGAAGTTATAAAATCTACAACTCCCCCATTAACAGTAAGAACATGCATAAGATTGGAGGAAATGAAACTAGATCTAGAATCTAAATAGCATAATAGTTTTGAAAGATGGAACAAGGAAAATTAATTTAAGTACAAAATAATGAATAAAAGAAAGGAAGCAAGGAGCATATTGTAGGATACTCTTCTAGCAAGGTCAACTAGGGCAAAAACATCATCATCAACAATTGTGTCATCTAGAAAATCCTCTTTGATACTGTATTTAGCACCACATGCTTGCACATTTATAATTTAATATTCATACAAAAGCTTTCTTGGAATATGTATCCACAGTGGGATGCAATTAAAAGTTGGAAATCACAAATTATACAATGACTCATTGCACATTTTGATATCATTATATGCATATGTATTTGCTTTAAGAAAATTATTATAAAAATTAAATCTATAATAGAATAACTAACACTAAAAAATATCTAATAGAAGTAAATTAGAAGCAGTCGATTTTGTTGAGTTACCTTCTTTCATTTTAGTTTATTTTATTATGCATTAAGAGTGCCCATAGTATATAAGAGTACTCCATTCATGTTCCAAGTGTGTGTGTGTGTGTGTGTCTATATATGTGTGTGTATATATATATATATATATATATATATATATATATATATATATATATTAAGATTTTGATAGTTTTATATTTTTTTTATTGAATAATATTTTATTTTATTTCATTTTTAGATGGGTGCAGTGGATATTTGTGATATAAAAATCCACTTTGACTATTCTATAAGTACACACCATTATACACAAGCTATTATAAGTTTTACTAAATAATTTTGTTTATATGGCTTATAAATTAGACTAGTTATACACATATCGTTAACATAATGTTTTATGTTGTTATACATGTAATTATAAATATAGTAACATATTCTATAAGGACACACAATTATACATGTATGGTTATACATATAGTTACACATATATTTAAACTTATATTATTACATGTGGGTATATATATTATTTCATATAATTTATATATTTATACATATTGTTATGTATAGGTATAGATATAGTAAAATACATTTTATATATTAATAGATAAAAATGTATATTAAATATATGTTGTAAATTATATATTTAAATATAGTATGTATAAAGTTTTTATAGTTACACATATAAAAAGAAACAATTATTTATAGTTATATGTTATTATACATATAGTATATATAGTTATAAATAGATATATAGTAAAACATATATATATATATATATATATATATATTCATACAAGTAGTTATATGTAGTTATACATAAATGTATACAAAGTCATAAACAAATATATAGATTTACATATATTTATACATATATGTATACATAGTTACATATATAGTTATATTTAAGTATATAGGGTTTTATATAGTTATACAAATATTTATATATAGTTATACGCATATAGTTAAACATAATGTGTATATTGTTATACATGTAATTATACATATAGTTACATGAGGTTATACATATAGTTACGCATATAGTTAAACTTATATTTATACATGTAGGTATATATATTTTTTCATTTAATTTTATATATTCATACATATAGTTATGTATATGTATAGATATTGTAAAATACATTTTATATATTAATATATATAAATGTATATTAAATATATGTTGTAAATTATATATTTAAACATAGTTATGTATAATGTTTTTATATTATACATATAATAAGATACAATTATTTATAGTTATATGTTATTATACATATATTATATATAGTTATAAATAGTTATAAATAGTGATATATAGTAAAACATATAGTTATATATAGATATAGTCATATAACTAGTTATAAGTATATGTACTTAAATGTATACAAAGTTATAAATAAATATATAGATTTACATATATGTATACATAGTTACAAATATAGTTATATTTAATTATATAGAAATTTATATAGTTATGCAATATTTATATATAGTTATACACATATTCTTTTAAACCAACTCTTTACAAGACTAAGCACATATGGATGGCATATGAATGATGTTGGCCAATTTTTTAAATGAATAATTGGCACAATAGCCTGAAATGACATCAAATGATTCAATTTTCTTGAGAGAAAAGAAAGGAAGAAACACAAAAAAGGTAAGAAGCGTCCCAAAACATTATCTTTACCTATGAACAAGGATGATTAGACAATCTCATGAGCCTTCAGGTTTTTCCACCCACTTTTATTTGCACTAGTATAGTGCTTCTCAATAATTATACTTTTTGGGCTTTTAGAATTCCATGTCATAGGGTAGACATTGTGTGCACATCAGGTGAAATCCCTTTCATCAACATTTGATCGAGCATATTCATAGCCACATCCACATCTCCTCTATTACAGCAACCAGAAAGAAGGGCTGTGTACATTACCGTGTCGGGTTCGAGCCCTCTCTCCACCATTTCATCAAACACATTTACAGCCTCTTCAAGGTTATTCAGCTTGCACTGCCTACTAATCAAGACTGTTTAAAAAATAACATCATGTATGACTTCTTCCTTGTTCATCTCCTCCATAATAATAGGGCTAGGTGCAATAGCCTCATGGCTTCTCCTTGCACCTTCTGGCCAATCATGTGTAGATCTATAAGCCTTTAAATAGCATCGAGCAAAATAGTAAATGTAACAATATCAAGGTTGATACCCTGCTATTTCATATCATGGAACAAATCAAGCACCTCATGCAGACAATTCTACCTATGTAAGAATTTATGATTATTGTGTAAGTAATGAAATTAGGCACAAAGGCTCTCACAAACATATCAAAAACTGATGTGGCCTTTCGTATGTCTCTAGCCATACACAAAGCTGCATCAATTTTCCAAAACAAAGCCTTATTGAGATCAATATTCAGAGTCAACATTGCCTCCAACAGCATGAGGATGGCATGCACATTCCTATCTTCACACAAGCTTTGGAGTAGATAGTAGCAGCAGCTTTGTTTCATACTTGCCCATGTCCCAGAAGTTGGAAGAATAGGCTACAAGCTTCTGCAGTATAGTTAGCTTTATACTACCCATTAATCATAGAAGCATAGTTACCTACACTTTTTATTTTGAATACACATGCATATTAGTTCCTATTTTGAACAAATTATAAGTGCTCATATTTTTAACCAATATCATGATGGAAATTAGTAATTACAATAATTAAACAAGGCTAAAGTGTGACATCGGTATAATGAATGTACATAAACATATAGTTTAGTACCAGATATAATAGATGAAAGGTTTTAAATTACTACAAACCCTTTGCCAATCTCCGAGTATCCTAAAATGGCCGATGAGATCAAGTTCACCATCGGGTTGTTTCTCATTGCAGCAATTTATCACTCCACGTCCACAGTGAGGACACTCAATGAAGGATCGATGTCCTAGCTGGTTGCTCGATTTAAACTAGAATAAGAATCATTGAATTGCTGGGACTCCATGCTCGAGCTTAAAGAGTGAACAGGAGAGATCATTCTCTTTTTCCTCAATAGAGACTATTAGGACCATGATGCTGCCGAGCAATTCGCATAATTTCTAAGCAGTGCTGGCCTGGCATGATTGACACCCTTGGGTTTACTCAAGAATAAGGAGACTTGCTGGAAGGCTATTGCGATAGCACTAACTTATCATGTCATCCTCATAGTTTAGTATACTAGCATGATGCAAATTGCTTCCAGTCCTTAAAGATAAGATTTTTTTCTTGGGTATGCCATGACTATGACAATGCATTGATGCCATGCAGCATCCGTGTTTCCTGAACCCTAGCCATATGTTTATGTGGACATTCATGACTCGTGTTTCATTTTGAATATGTCGCGACTTATGTTTGGTTTTGAATATGTTGTGACTTATGTTTCGTTTTCCTTAAAGATAATAGTTGGAGTTGTCTCAAACTATTAAGTTTATTAAGTTGTATTAGGTTTTAAAATTACATTAATGTTTTAATTTTAAATTATCAGTATATTTAATATACAATAAATATATATAAATTATTTTCAACAAGTTAATGTGCGCGTAGCAAGACACACATGAAAAACAAATACCTTTTAATTTTTAATTATCAAATTAATTAAACAATAAATATATAAATAATTTCAAAAAATAGATATTTAGCCTTCCAAATAAAAAAACAAATCAAATGGCTATAAAATTTGTAAACTTAATATAGCAAGGTACACATGAAAAGATTATTAGTCTTCAAGCCACTTTCCTAAGAATTATAAATACTCATTAAATTTAAAAAATATATAAATATATATATTTTAGTTTATAAATTTTTAAGAATTCATATTAATTTTAATGAAGATAATATGAAATATTTTTAAAGGCATAAAATTATATATTATTTGATATAATTTATAATTTATAAAATTTAAAATTTACTTAAAGTGAGATGATTATTAAAACAAATTTACTTAAAGTGGAATGATTATTAATAAAAATTAATATTTATAAAATTTAACAAAGATGGAATATTAAAAGCTAATTGTATAAATCTTACTCAATTATATAATTCTTTTTAATTTTAGTAGGGGCAAACATCTCTGTATTTATCTTTGAATATCAATTTATTTTCATTTAAATATTATGAAAATTTTGAATTTTTTTATAATTCAAAATTTTCACATTTTTTAGTAAATATTTTTTTAAAAGTTTTCTTATAATCATAAAACTATTTTTTATACATAAAATAATATTAATATTTATTAGTTTTTTCGTTAATTCAGATATTTTTGTAAATATATTTTATTTTATCATTCAATGAATCATTTTATCTTTTTATTAGTAGAAATTATATTGTATGTTCAATTTTTTTTAAAACATCTTAAAATTTTTTATAACAATAGAATTATTTATTTAATGTTTTTTTTGATACAAAAAATTTTAAATTTTAAAATTAAAAATTCTAAAAAAATTTTTTGTATAATTTTTTAAAAATTTTATAATCATAAAAATAGTTATTATAGTCTTTATTAATATTAATTTTTTTGTATTTATATATTTTAAATTATTTATTTATAATAACCTATTTTTATAATTATACGAGGAAAATGTGTCTTTCAAGAATAGCTCTTCTATAGACCATGGCATACGGAATCTTTAATATACAAAATAAAATTAAATAGTAAAACAAATAAAATATTAAAAAAATTAAATCATTAAATATTAGTGACCAAAATTATTTCCAGCACAATATAGCTAAGGAAAATCTTTAGCTAAATGCATATATTATGTGAAAAATAAAATTTATGGAATAATCACTTGTAATTAAATATAAAATAGTAAAAAAAAAATTCAAGTATTAGGTTTGCGATAGATCTTCTAATTAGCTAGGGAAAGATCCCGCCATTATATCCGTCACTAAATTTCTCGCTTTTCATTGAGCAGAAATTTACAAATAGAGAGATAAATAGATAGTTAGACATATAGATAGACACATTGGTAGATAGATTGACTGACAAATAAATAAATAGATAGAGAGATAGATAGACAAATAGATAGTCATATAGATAGATAGACAAATAGACAGATAAATAGACAAATAGACATACAGGCAGATAAATAGATAGACAGACAGATAAATAAACACATAAAAAGAAAAAAGATAGATAAATAGACAAACAGAAAGATATACATATACATAGATAGATAGAAAGATAGACAGATAGATCGCCAAACAAATAGACTGAAATATAGATAGATAGACAGATGAAAAGATAGATAGACTGACATATAGATAGATAGATAGATAGAAAAATAGATAGACATATAAAAAGACTTATAGATAAACATATAGATAGACAAATAGATAGACAAATAGATAGAACGAAAAAATGCAGATAGATAAATAGACAGATCGACATACATATAGACAGATAGATCGACAAATAGATAGATGGACAAATAGATAGATAGATAGATAGATACAAAGATATATAGATACAAATAGAGAGATAAATAGACAAAATGATAAAAAGATATGCAGACAGATAAATATAAAGGCAAATAAAAAGATATATAGATAGAAATATAGAAAGATAGATATACAAGAATAGAGGTGTCAAATGGGTCAGCCCGGCACCGGTAGGCACGGCAGCCCGTGCCGTGCTCGTGCCGGGCCCGCTCGGGCCCGGCCTGGCCATACAGGCCAGGGTAGAGGCTGACCCCAGCGGCCGAGCCGAGTCCTGAGAGAGACTGAGAGTGAGATAGAGGGCTGAGAGGCAGAGCAGGCCATAGGCCGTACGGACATGCAAAATATTGTATTTTTTAAAAAAATTTATATAATGTAAATTGTATTGCTTAAGACTTAAGTGTAGAGTATTAATTATAAATATAAATTTTTTTAAAAATGTTAAAAATAAAAATTAAATAAAAAAACAAATTTTAGAAAAGTATTTTTTTTCAAATTCAAATTATTAGCTTTTATTATATTTATTAATTATATATTAAAGTTATTAATTTTTAAAATAAAATTTAAATCGTAAAAAAATAAATCAATACATTATTTTAGTATAATTAAAAATTAAAAAAAAATAAACAACAGAAATGAAAAATTACCAATCATGCATTTGAAACCGATGGTCCGAACAAAACAAGTATAAGTTTAACAACACAACGTACAAACAAAGCGTATAAATACAATGAATAAAAAAACATCGAAAAAAAACAGTAGATCATCATCAATCGTCAATCGGCATATAATGAGAATCATCAGCCGCAACATCAAGATCAGTATCATATGGATCATCATCATCGGCAATCAACTCCTCCACCATCGTAGTGGATGTGGATGTGACTGCAGTGCCTGTCCCAGTCCCAGCTCCAGCACGATCATGGATGCTAAACCTCGAATCCTCCCAATCCTTCAAACAAGCCAAGGCCTCAACCATATCTGGACGTAATCTCGATCTCCTATCCAAAATCACGTTCATTGCAACAGAAAAAGCAGACTCTGATGCTATGCTCGACACCAGAGGAGTAAGTAGATCCCGTGCCATCCTAAATAGCACGGGATAGGTGGACTCATATGATTTCTACCACTGTAATAAATCAAGATGCTTAGTATCAGAATGTGATAGGATTGAGTAGTAATCGGTATTTAAGTACCGAGACAGCTCGCTCCTATGTGATGGTCCACCCCTACGTTTCCCCCTCGCTAGCTGAATGGAATAATCGTCATCTCCGAACAAGGTATCAATGTCCGTAATAACAGTCTCACTACCACCACCATACCTAGTATCGTAGTATGTGAATAGGTCAGTCAACTTCTCGTGACTGAACCCTTCAGGTGGCTCTTCCAGGTTCATGCATGAGGAAATGAAAGTCATGGTATTTTCTACCCCTTCCACCTTAACCCTAGGGTCCATGCATGCAGCGAGGCAATAAAGAGATGGAACGGTGGACCAGAACTTCAAGTACTTGGTCTCCATCTCTACTACCATATGGCTAAGCGTCGGGTCAGCTCGATACTTCCTAAACATGCTACTAATGTTGCATATGCACCGGAGTGCAATACAAGTGGTGGGCGTATAAACCGATGAACACATGTTCGTCGTGTCATAAAATATCTTCAGGAATTTCATAAATGAAATTCCTGAAGCCTAGTCAGTGTCGTCAATAATAAGTTCGTCACTCTTACTATTGACATAGTCGGATATCACGTGTTCGTATCCAACACATGATTCCAACATCAAGTACGTGTAATTCCAACGATGTCTCACATCGATTGGAATTTCTTCTTCTTAAGATTCGCAGACAAACAGAGACTACCAAACTCTTGATGTCTGCGAGGAGTGCGAATATACTTTTGTGCATTGCGTATATTATCCAATGCAGGGGAACACACCTTCATACCCGCTTGAACAATCAGATTAATCACGTGACACATGCATCTGACATGAAAGATCTCTCCTAATGGTGCATCTCTAATTCCTAACAAACATATTGATCTACTCCATTATTAGAAGCGTTATCGAATGTGAAACTAAAAATTTATTTTGAATTTTATATTCCCTAAATATTTTCATCATACACTCAAAAATGGCCGGGCCATCATGAGGATGAAGAATCTCAGTGAATCCTAAATTTTTTTATTGATTGTCCAGTTAGAATCTACATAGTGACTCGTGAGACATGCATAAGAAGAATCATCGTGACTTGTCCATATATCGGACATCACGAACACCGCTCCACTATATGCCATAAATTCCTTAATAATTTTTTGTTTTTCTAACTTATATATCTTTAGTATGTCACTCCTAGATGTGGACCTAGGAATCCTACGATAGGAAGGCTGAAAATAAGTCTGCATGATGCGCACTACCCTCGGATCTTCCTAAAATCTGATCGGAAGACCCATCAAAGTGATGAGCCTGGCCATGCCGTCCCTACCCAACTAACTGGAGTATACGAAGGGAGTAAACTTTGAGACTGGACTCGATCCAGTCTCAAAAAATGTGGTGCCAAGTTGGGTTTGCCTAGGATCTAAGAGTCCATGTTTTTTGGTGCATAATTCAGCATGCCTCTTAAGGTGCCCAGTCTCACATGAACTCTTGCATGTTAAAAGTCTCATACAATATTTGCACTATGTCATTTCTAATTCCTCACCCCTAACATTTTTTGTGTTATGATTTTAAAATGAGTCCAAACTACAGAAGTTCTAGTTTTTATTTTTTAGATCTTTGGGTTGAGACGACTGGAGAAACCAAAGTTTCAGCAGCCGCAGACATCTGTGTAACACTAACATTTTCATTTTCCAAATTTAAATACGTGTCAGGTGTATTTGTCATTTTTTATGTTTTTTTTTTTTTCCTAAGTTTTCTAGAGAGAGAAGCTTTAGAGAGAGAAAGTAAATAAAAACATAAAATATATTACCCGGTAAAAGCTATGAGGTCAATCACGTGCAAGGTGCACCGTAGGAAGCTCTGATGTTCAAAACTCAAGTCGAGTTTCACGAAAATCCAAGCCGAAAGCAAAATCCGAGGCCCGAGAGAGAGATGCACGGTTTATGTGAGAGAGAGAAAGTTTTGAGAGGTTATATATTTTTGAAAAACATAATTGTTATATGAAGGGGGGTAGAATTTATAGATTAAAGATATTAATTATTTATAAAAAAAGATATTTTTTTTATATTTTTTTGATTTTTTAATATAAAATAAGGGGACAGAATCACGAGGTCAATTGGATTCTGCCCCCTAGCCGTTGGAGTCGAATCCAATGGCTGAAATTCAATCAGATTTGAATTTTTTTTTCCCGTTGGGATTGGGTCAAAATGTCGGGACCGCGGGTCGGGTCCATTCAGACCCGATCCACTGGCTTTATTTCGGGAGGGTCTGGGTCACGCCCACGCGTGCGGCATGCCCGCGCGAAACCTAACCGGCATGGAAGAAACCATGCCGGTTTGCCGTGCCCCGGCACGTCTCGGGCCAGGCACGGGCCTGGCACGGCACGACACGGGCCTGGCACGGCACGGGCCTGGCACAGCACGGCACGGGCTCGGGCACGGTTAAAAAACATGCCGGGCCGGCCCAGGCACAGCCGATGCGTGTCGTGCCTCGTGCCGGGCGGGTCGGCCCGGCCCATTTGACACCTCTAGACAAGCAGATTGACAGACATTAATAGACAAATAGCGTACATATAGATTTCTAGAAAGACAAACATATAAATAGATAGATTGAAAGATAGATCGATAGAAATATAAACAGATAGACAGATTGATTAACAGATACATATAAAGATAGATAGAAAGACAGATGATTATAGATAGATAGATGGATTGGTATATATATATATATATATATATATATATATATGATATATATATATATATGTGGATAGATAGAAGAATAGATAATTAGATAAATAGATAGATAATTAGATATATAAAAAATAGATAGGTAGATAGATATATAGATGGATGGATGGTCGGATGGATAGATAAATAGATTGATATACAGATAGAAACATGGATTAATAGACTGATAGATAGTCAGATAGAGAGACGAATAGATAGATGGATTATTAGATGAATAGATTGACAAATACATTGATGTAAAGATAAACAGATAAATAGATACATAGATAGTTAAATAGATAGATTAAGAAATAGATTAATAGAAAGATAGATAGATAGATAGTAAGATAGATGTATAGATATACAAATAGATAGATCGATATATATACACACACACACACACACACAAATAGATAGATAGATAGATTGATTGATATATAGATAGGCAAACAGATAGGAGAAAGATATATAGACAAATAGATAGAGAGACAGACAGACAGATAGATATATAGATAGACAGATAGATAAATTAATAGACATATAAATATTTGGACAGATAGACAAATATAGAGATAAACAGATTGTGGATTTATAGAGAGATAGATATATAGATAGATAGACTAACAAATAAACAAATCGATAAATAGACACATAGACATACATACAAAGAGATTGACAGACAGACATATAGATAGATAGATAGTTAGTTAGATAAAGAGATAGACACGTAGATAGATTGATAGAAATATACATACATATATATATATATATATATATATATACGGACAGATAGATAGATAGATAGATAGTTAGTTAGTTAGTTAGATAGACAAATATATCGTTAGATAGTTAGACAGATAGATAGACAAATAGATTGATAGAATAAAAAATCGATAAACATATAGATAGATAGATATATATAAAAACAAATAGATAGATATATAGATAAATAGAAATACAAATAGAAAGAAATAAAGAAATAAAGATAGATAGATAGATAGACAAATAGACATATAGATAGATAGATGAACAAATATATATATATATAAATAAAAAGATAGATTGATTGATTGAATGATAGACAAACAGATAGACAAATAAATAGATAAAGAGATAGACAAATAGAAAGATAAATAGATCGACTCACAGAAAGACAAATAGATAGAATTATAGATAGATAGACAAATAGATTGACTAATTTAGAAATAGGAAGATTGATAGATACACATACAGATAGATAGACAAATAGATAGACTGATAGATAGATAAATAGATAAACAAATATATAGACAAATAGAAGATAGCTAGACAAACATATAAACAAAATGGTAGACACATAGATAGATACATAACACTACAAGAAAAATCCCAAATAGCTAGGGACAATTCCCTAGCCAAATGGGGGGTTTTTCATCACTAATTGTGATATCGTGACAGATTAACAAAAGAAACTTTCCCAATCTTAAGTGCTCGTCACTAAATTTTAGTGAGGGAAAGAGTCCCTAGCTAAAAAATTTTAGCGATGAAAATACCCTAGCTAACATATAATTTTCCTAGCTAGCAAGCTAAATGTGAGTTTCCATCACTAATGGATTTAACAACGGAACCTTTCCCAATCTAAAGTGCTCATCGCTAAAATTTAATGTGGGAAGGAGTCCCTAGCTAAAAAATTTTAGCGATGGAAAATTCACTAGCTAAAATAATTATTTTCCTAGCTAAATTAGGAAGGGAAAATTCGCTACCAAAATTAGCAAGGGAAAATACCTAGCTATTTATAATCCAAAACTATATTTAGAATTTTATTTTTTTTCAAAAATTTAATTAAATAATTTATTAATTTATATTAAATTAAATAAACATAGAAACTATAAATGATAATTTATTAATTAATAAAAAAATAAAATCTTTTAATAAATTATTATGATACAATATTTTACATAATAAAAATAAAAACATAACACAAAATAATTTATTTATCTACAAACAGTGCATAAAGTATAATGTATTCATGCATTGACATTGTTTTCTCTCTCTTAGCTCCTCTGATCACCATCTTTTTACTACAACAAAGCTATCCGAGTCATGGTACGTCATGTCAAGTGAAAAATTCATTCTCTTCTACAAGCTTATCATATGGAAAACATTGTGGTATCATATATGTTCAGAAAATAAATCAGTCAATCAAATCAAAATAAATTAATAAATTAAGTTCTTTTTTAATAAATATATAATACTGTAATATATATGTACATACATACTATAGTATATATGCACATATATACTTGCATTTCACTAGTTACATATAATAATGTAGTATGTATGTAAATATATACTGATATATATGTACATATACATATATAGTAGTGTAAATGTACATATATAGTGTTGTATATATGTACATATATACTACAGTGTATATGTATACACTGGTATATATGTATAAGTACATATATACTGGTATATATGTACAAGTATTTATATGTACATATAAACTTAGTATATGTACATATAGATTACAATGTACATGTACATATATACATGTATACATATACGCTACAGCAGTATATGTATATTTGTATATATATATATATATATATATATATATATATATATATGTATATATATAGTACAAGTATTGTATGTACATATATACTATAGTGTATATGTACATATATATGTGTATACATATACTACAGTATATATGTCAATATATATGTACATGTATGTACAGATACACTTAGTGTATATGTATGTATGATACTATATTACATGTATGTACATATATAC
>JAREIK010006808.1:0-38930 GCA_029783825.1 Sapria himalayana | reverse complement strand
CATAGTTTATTGGAATCTCTTGATTGTCACAAGTTTCAGGTACCTGAATTTTTTCTAGAATAACAACTAGGGACTCTTCTAGAGCTATCAATTCCTCAACTTGATTCTTTGATCCTTTTCTTTTCCGAGAATTTTTATCTTAGAAACCAACTGGTTGTCCACATTTCACTGATACTTTAGGTTCATTAGCAATAGATTGTCCTACTAGGACTTTAATTCTAATAGAGCATTAGTAATTGGCATGTAAGATATAGATACTCTCTTAGGATTAGTAAATACATCTGGCAATTAGTTTGCTAAAATTTGCAAATGAATAATATTTTGAACTTCTAGTTCACATTCCTTTGTGCGAGGGTCAAGATGAGACAACAATAATTGATTCTAACTAATAGCCTTTTCTAACTGTTTATTTTTTGTCTTTAAAGTTGGAAAATCTGATTCATCAAAATGACAAACAAAAAAATGAGCCATAATAAATTTCAAGTTGTTCGCTCTAAATATTTGATTATCGATGGAGATTCATATCCAATATGTATTCCCACTCTTCTTTGGGGACTCATCTTAGTGCATTGTGGTGGAGTAATCAAAACATATACCACACACCCAAAAATTCTTAGATGGAAAATATTTGGTTCTCGACAAAAACTAATTGTAAAGGAGAGAACTCATGATAATTTATTGGTCTAATACAATCAGTGCTATTGCATACAAAATAGCATGGCTCCAAGTAGAAGTTGGGAGCTTCATCCTTATTAGTAATGGCCTTGTAATCAATTAAAGGCATTTAATAAATAATTCTGCAAGACCATTTTGTGTATGAACATATGCTAAAAATATTCAATAGTTATTCCATATACATATAATAATCATTAAAAGCTTGGAAAGTAAATTCTCCAGAATTATCAAGATGAATTGACTTAATCAGATAATCTAGAAAATGAGCCCATTACCAAATTATTTGAGCAAAAAATTTAGCAAATGCTCTGTTATGTGTTGATAACAAACAAACATGTGACCATCTCATTGATGTATCAATCAGAATCATAAAATATAGAAATGGTTCACATGGTGGATGAATAGGCACACATATATCACCTTGTATATGCTGCAAAAATGCAAGGGATTATGTCTTTATTTTTGTTGGTGAAGGCCTTATAATTAACTTTCCTTGAGAATAAGCAGCACTTGAAAACTCATTGGATAAAAAATCTTTTGATTTTTCAGTGAATACCCACTTTAAGTTTTATTGATTCTCTATATCATTATAGACATAGGATGTCCCAATCAGTCATGCCAAACAATAAAATTATTTTCATCAGTAAACTTTTGGTTTACTATGGCATGTGTCTCATTTGTGCTTATGTTTGTGTAGTACAAACCAGAAAAAAAATGGGTGATTATTTCAATATATTTTTTTATCTAAGACAAAATTAGTAATATATAAATACTCAGTGTTATCTTTATTAGTAGTCTGAATATGATATCCATTTTGTCGAATATCTTTCAAACTCAATAAATTTCTTTGAGACTTTGTAAAATATAATGCATCATCAATATGAATTTTTGTTCCTCCGAGTAACAATATATTAGCTCTTCTAAAGCCCTCAATCAATTTTTCACTATCCAATATTGTATTTACATCTAATCCTTGCAATATTAAAAAGGAAAAAAATTTATCTTTATGTATAGTATGTGTTAATGCACTATCTGTGAGACATATATTATTATCACCGATTGAGGATCCCACCAGATGAGTTTCGATATTCTTCTATATATCCTTTGAAAATCCAATGGAGCTTCATTCTGATAACGTATTATTAAATTGAAGGATAAGAGAGCGAGAGATATAGGAGAAATAGGGGAGAGATTTTTTTTTCCTTCAAGTATATTGTGACTCATACAAAGGCTCCCTATTTATAGGTTTAATAAATGAATACTATATTAATCCATGCTAATTAATACACATTAATCTATAAATAATAATAGTCACAAGAATATTAATAGGCAAGAGATTAATGGAGCATTTATGGACATCCATAATATTGTTCATAATAGTGTGAACTTTTTTTTTAATGATTCTTTTTTTAAAGTTTAATGGATTACAAATCAACAAAAAGTGTACTAGCTCTGAAATTCGAAGAAGAATAGTAAAAGAGGATGAAGAAAATAATAACAAGAGGAGATGAATAGCAAGGTACTATAATTTTTAAATTCAAGTTATATCTTATATTTTAATTTATGGGTTTTTATATTTTAGAATTTTTTTTATGTAGAGTAGATGAATATGAAGAACATGTGGAAAATTTTTTACTAATCAGGTTTCTATGGTTATAGTGTGAAACTCTTATATTTTTTTCAAAGAAGAAGGTACAACTTAACCATTATAACCTTAAATTTTGTTGTCATTGCTCATGTTGATAGGTGTTGAGGCTATAATTTTTGTTGGGGGATGATGATGAGTTATTTTTAGTTTTTTTTTCTTTATAGATCATATTTTTTGGCCTTTAATTAGGTACCCAAAAAATTATATTGTAATTCTATTCTGTTAAGATTGTAGATGCTTTAATTAATTTAATTGGCCTGATATTAATTATTGTTTAATAGTACTATTAAACAAAATTGACTACACTAAGTCTTTATTATATCTATATAATATTGGCTTATAGAATCAAAGCACACTTGATGGAGAAATGGGGAGGGTGTAGAAGACTAAGAACCCAAGTGAGACTATACATTATTGTAAGCAGAGGAACAAACATTGTACAGAATTTTTTCAAAGTATTTTATTAGATACCATGCATTCTCAAAGCACACTAGCCATGCATGGTCACTTATTTCGTGTATACATTTATAATAAGTAATTATTCCATCATTATACAATGTTAACATAAGTAATATTATAGATAATTTGATTAGTAATCGAGTATACCCTTGTATTTTTTTAAAAATGTGCATTTAGTATATATATCCAAAGTAGCAGATGTGGGGTGCATGTGAAGTTGCTTATTTAGTACATTCTATGTTTTCTGTACATGCACATTATTTATTGTTTACAATGAAACATGTATACTAATATACTTCTGTACACAAAAAACTTGTCAATTTATTTGTCACACATACAAAAAATTAAAAATTATCAAAAATAATACTGTACAACTAAATGAAAAAAAAAATCAAACAAGATGAAACACGTTATTTAAATATGACTTTCAAAATTTTGACTATGATCTAATCTTGATTCTATGATTATTACTAAGAATCGATATATCAAAGTAAGGTTTTTTAATAAAAATTATTTATAGGATTTAAATCTCCATATGAAAAAATATCTTTAATATTGGTGTGATATTTTAGATTTAATGTTATTCTATAGTATATTTTTTGTTAAATTCAATATTTAGCAATAAAAAATTAATGAAAAACAAAAATCAAAATCAGCATTAATGCAAAATATGATACTCTTGATATATGATACTCTTAATATAGGATATGTTTTCCTTTTATTTTTTTTTCAGCTATTTTAGGTTTAGCATTTGTTAATAAATTTTTGTGTGCAATTGATGATACTCTTGATATATGACACACACATACACACATATGCATGTATAGTTTTTTGTTTGTATTTATGTGTATCATTGTAATTTTTGTCATATATATATTTACAAAATTTTGTTTTGGTGTAAGATTATAATATTATTGTTTGAAAAAATAAATTAACCTATTTTAGAATCTTTTAAGAAAAGTGATGTGGCCATTTGGTTGATTTTCTCGTGTATTATTTGGGCATTGTGAAAAATAGCCTTCTCAGGCTGCTCTTGCCAAAATATTGATTTATTTTAATCTTTTCTTTGATAAAATAATACTTTTATGTGTTCATTCTTCTCATAATATTAAAATGAAAATAACATATTATGTGAGCTAATAACCATCATAAAAATGAAAATAGGCTTTTCAATACAAAAATTTAATTTCTTAGTCAAATATCTAATCGGCAAAAGTATATAAGTGATCATATCTATAATTTTTGTTAAATTAATAAGTTGTCATCATTCATATCGTTTAAGTTTGAATTGATGTGTATGTAAATAATCTTTAAGTAAATTACTAAAAAATTAGGTTTAAGTTCTTTTGCACTACTATTTTTTGGCAGTTCTTTAGTTCATAAAATGGTGTGTTCTTAGGCTGCTACTTCAATTAACTATTTATTTATGCATATCTTTGGTGTTAAATCTTGGTGTTTAAGTCATGTGTCTCTTTAAAATTAAGCTTTAGTTTTACTAGATTATATTCATCCATTTCTAATCTCTATCTTGTTAGTAAATTTTAGTAGGATGTGATAGAATTGCTAAGAGCTCATTAGTCACTAGTTTTGCTTAATTCTCATTCTTCTTATCTCAATCAGTTTTCTTTAGCAAACTGTCTTTTGATTGCAGTTTTCCAAAAATATGTTAATGTTAATATCTCTAATTATTAGTATCTTTAATTAGTTCATATATGGAATGCTAAGAATCTGAAATTGCAAGCTACTTCACATCTATGTTTTCTAGTTTAATACTTTGTATGATATGTTTTCTAGTCCATCCCTATTATTTTTCATGTCTAAATTCTTCATTAATTCATTTGCAAAAAGTTTTTGGAATTGGATCTTCATTCCTTTTATTTTCTCTTTACTATTTATTTTTATATTCAAAGATTGAGTTGAATCACAGTTGAAATTTTGATCTTTGATCTTCATTGAGAAGTTAGAAGCTTACTCCTTCAAACTTATAATTCCTTTTTTTTGTTTCCCTTTCTTGTCCTCTCACTTGGTTCTTGTGTTCTCCTAATTCTTGCCTTTTTGTGTGGCTTTGATTGGTGCACTAGAAGAGACATGCTCTCTTCATCTAGCAATATTGTGATATCTTTTCAACTTTAACATGCTAATAAATTTTCTATTTCTTCATGTAGATTTTACAAACACATTGCTGGATATTCACGATATTTTGCCTTTGCATATTCATATGTAAGTGATTTTATTCAATTACTATTATTATTTGAAGTCATTGTATGTTTCATTTAGAATTATGATTGAGCATAATTCTTTGTAAATATAATAGAGCAAAATGAGTTCCGATCATCAGTGGATGATAGATAGATAGATTGATTAATTGATAGGATAGTTAGATAGTTAGATAGATAGATACATAAATAGATAAATAAAGAGATATATAGATATTTAGATAGGTTGATGGATCATTATAAATATAGATAGATCGATATACAGATAGATAGATAGATAAATAGATAGATATATATATAGACAGAAAGATAGATAAATACATACACTACAAAAAATGTCTATTTAGCTAGTAAAATTTAGCTAGGGATAAATTCCCTATCTAATTAGCAGGGATAAATTAGGAAATAACAAGGGATATTTGGATTTTACAATAAATTAAAATTTTTGCGATGGATTTAGTGATATTAGCATCGAAAAATACTTTGAATGAAAATTTTTAGTCACTAAAATATTTGTAGATCTTCACGCAAAGAAAAGCCGGAACTTTAGCGATGTATTTAGCTCCAGAAGTTCCTTTGTTAATTAAAATGAGACAAGCATCTGTCGCTAAATAATTATTTAAATTTATTTTTTTTAGATTTTTATATATAATTGAAAGTGATAATTCCTTTAATATTTATTTTCTCAAAATATATACATTAAGCTAGGGATTTTCCCTAGCTATTTGGGCTAGTGATAATTTCTATTACTAATATTCAATGAAATTTTTTTAAGCATTATTTAATTTAATATTTTATATAATTTTCTATATTAAAGGTATGTCATGGTCTATAGATGAGCGATCCTTAAAAGACACAATCTCCTTATATAATAATAAAAATATGATATTATAAATATAAAATTTAATCAATATACAAATAAAATAAAAATTTACATTAAATATGACTAAAATAACTATTTTTTTATTCTAAATTTATTAAAAAATTATACTTAATTTTTTCTAAAATATTTATTTATGATATTTAAATATTTATATTAAAAAATTATATAATTTATTAATTTATAATATTTTTTAAAATATTTTAATTAATAAATAAACACAAATACAAATTACTACGAATAAAAAACTAAAATAAAGAAATGATTTTAATTAAAAAATTTATAAAATATATAATAAACGAATAAACAAGTAAATAGTTATTAAAATAAAAGTAAAAAATATATTTTATTATTTATGAATTTTTTAAAACTATAAGTTACTAATATTTTGAAATTTGAATTATAAAAATTTAAAAGAAAATAATTTGATATTTTTATATTAATACATAGGTGTTTTAATTAAATCAAACAAAATTTGTGATTACGGTAAAATAAATATTTTACTGTGGTTATTAAATGAACACTTCAAGATTAAATATTATAATGACAAAAAAAATTCAAATTTATGACTTATAAATTATTTCATGCCTTAATAAAATCTATAATTAGTATTTTATGCAGATATATATATAATTATGGTTGGTTTAGCTACCTATACGGCCTACTTTTTACTGGATTTTTATGTCCACCGGAAATATTAGAAGCTTTGAATCGTTAGAGATGAAAAACTTCTTTATAGTTTTTGCGGGCTTGCACTGTAGAAAAGTCATCGAAGTTTCAATCTGTTTTGGTGGGTGACGAACCGGCATCATCATCTTCTAGCATCCAGTCAACCCGGAGATTGAAAAGAAGTTTGTTCATTGTGTTTATGACGCCATAGCCACCCCATTTTAGTGCTACTAGGTTTGCTAAGTGGCCTAAGGTTGCTGCGTTTTTAGAGTCTTACCTTCGGATCAGTTGTATTAGATGCAGGATGTGGAAATGGAAAGTATCTAGGTTTAAATCCTACTTGTTATTTCATTGGGTGTGATATAAGTGTGCAACTGGTGAAATATTTGCACGAATAGAGGGCATGACTAGTGGTTGCAGATGTTGTAAACCTTCCTTTTAGAACCGGTAGTGTTGATGCTGCAGTATCCATTGTTGGCTGCATCACCTCATTACCGAGACTAGAAGGAAGAAAGCAATTTCGGAATGATTAGGGTTGTTGGGGAAGCGGTTTGGTTCTAATATTGTTTGGGCTGGTTGAACAGGAGGATGAATCATTGATTATGAAGTGGACTCCATTGCCCCAAAAGTTTCTAGAAGGATGGATTGGACCTGGTAGGCCACACGTTCGAATGCTGGTAGATCTCATCTCCTTAGAAAGCATTGCAGAAACAGAAGATAAAATCGGTAAGAAGAATTTAAACAACACCCAAAAAAGAACATGTTATGAATTAGGGGAAATTCGATCTCAGCTTCTGAATGTGAAGATAAAAAGGGTGTAAAAAATAAAAACCAACAGGATTATTTTGTTTCATGGCACTTGCCGTGTCATCATGAAGAAGCCTTTGGCGCATCAGCAAATGCAATCGAATGTGGTTTGGCAAAGAAGGATGATAAGAAAGGTGCGGTAGTTTACAATCGATATTATCATGTGTTTTCTGAAGGTGAACTTGAAAGATTAGTAAGTGATATGGGAAACATCATCAGTATAGATCAATTTTTTGACAAATCAAATTGGTGTATCATCTTAAGAAGGTTTTTCCATTTGAAGTGTCTGGGCATGTACTTTATCATTGCTAGGTATAAAATTCCTAACATTTAGACTTTTAAAACATAAGTGAACGCTCACACGGCTACCTAATCTTTCTATTGTAAACTATTATATATCAGTTTTTCATTAAGGGATTGTATTTGATATTTTATATATATATATGTGCATGTATGTATATATGAATACTTTATTATTATATATATTATTTTATTTATTTAGAATAATATCATTTAGGGTTAATAAAAATCTGTTTCATTTATTTTATTTAAATAATTTATTTTTTATAATTTTTGTTTACTCTTATATTTTTGTATCATATATTTACATCCAGTTTAGTATTTATATATGGTTTCTTTCAAAAACAAAATGTTAAGGCATTAATCACGTTAACATTGTTTTCTATCTTTAATGACGAAGATATGAGAAGCAAAATGGGACTATGTAAGTAACCTACAAAATCTACCTCTTCTTGTTGCCAAGTAATATTATCATTTTCTTATCATTTGGAATACATATAATATATATATTATTATCTCTCTCAATTTGATTACCACTGCTGATTTTCGTTTTTACATAATATTCGAGTAAAATTTTTTTTTTATTTTTCCCCAATTTTCTTTCTTTTTTCTTCTATTTTCATATTACTTATTAGATTTGACACTGCACCATTAATAAAACAATAAATGGTCAATGTAAACTTTGTTCTTTATTTTTTAAATTTAGGTTTTTATTGATTTAATAACTAATGTTTGCTATATGTTTTCCCTCCCTTCTGTAACTTATGAAAATAATAATGCTTGATGTTTTCTGCTTCTGCAACTTTTATAAAAACTATACTTAATTCTTATGGGTTCTATTTTTATTATCTCTAAAATTATTCTAAACAGATAACATTATATATAAAAGTTTTATGCATTTATTTAATCGTATGACATTATATATAAATGTCTATACTTTAATATATATAAATATATTACATTATATATAAACACTAATTATTTATATAAACTATAATGTTATATATAAATATTTATACAGATGTACTTAATGTTTATAAATAGTTTATATAAACATTACATAAAACCTATCCATTTATATAATTTTAATTTATCAATTAATAACATATAAAATGTTATATAAACATTTAAATGACATTTTAAATTTTATTTAAATTATATAATATTTATATGTTTATTATATGTGATATATATACTATATAAATTTATAAAAGCTGTTACTAGATATATAATAATTTATATATAGTAACATTTAAAAAATATTGGAAACACAATATTATATCTAAACACTTTTATAATTATATAAGTCATATGCCTATATAAAAAATCTTTTATAACTATATTTATAATTATATAACTATGTTTATAACCATATTTTATAATATAATAACTATTTTTTACTATATAGATAATTTATAATATATGTAGAATTCTATATCCAATAGGTTCCTAACGATAAATATACAATATGTATAATAATACATAGCTATATATAATTGTATTTTACTAAATGTATACTATAAAAACATTATATATAATTATACTCTTTACTACATACATATTTATAACTATATGTGTATAACTATACATAAATATTTGTATAACTATGTAACACTCTATATAATTAAATATAACTATATTTGTATCTATATATTCATATATGTATTCATATAATAAAATCTTAATAATTGTTTATAACTTTGTATATATTTATGTAAAACTACTTATAACTACTTGTAAGAATATATCTATATATAACTATATGTTTAACTATATATAATTCTATTTTTTAACTGTATATAATATAGGTATAAGAACATATAAATATAAATAATTGTATTTGACTAAATGTATAACTAAAATAACATTATACAAAACAATATTTAAATATATCTACTTATATGTATAAATATAAGTGTAACTATATGTATAACCACATATAAGTATATATATAATTACTGTATAACAACATACATCATTATGTTTAACTATGTGTATAACTATTTATATATTTTTGTATAACTATATAAAACTCTAAATAATTATAATATAACTATATGAGGCTTGATTTTTTTTCTTGATAATTTTTTTGTAGCTTGTGGAGATTGAACTTACAACCTCCAAGGAGGCTCACATCTATCTCAAGAATTAGTTTATTGAGCCTTTGGTTTTTGATGTGTACATATATATACATATTCATTTAATTGATGTTTATAATATATATATATATATATAGTTTTTATATATAAATATAATATATATATTGTTTTTTGTGGGTAGATATTTTTAGTTTATTGAACACATGTGGAATAATGTTAAAAAATATTGATTAATATCCAAGCTCAGTTAAATTCATTAAAAAAACTGAGACATGAATATTAACAAACAAATCAAGTATCATTGAACTTAATTGAATATTAATTTAAACTATTTATTTATATTAAAAAATTGTAATAAATCAAATAAAATATAATTCATCAATATATATATATGAAATACATTTGTATATCGTCAGAATTCATCAAAATACTTTGTTTTTGTTATTTTAATTGAATTTTGAGTATTATCAAACATTATTACTAATAAATGAGAATTATTAAAATATTATCATATGCTTATTAAATATTTATTGTAATGCATTGAGATACAACAATAATATTATTTTATCATTTTTTTATAGTCCTCAATTAATATTTAATAATATTTAACATTTTTATTTTGAGTGTCGACAAGATCATTATAACTGCTAAGGGTTTGTTTTGATTTTGTTGTTTCTTATTTGAAATTCTTCTTCTACCTTAACTATTATCGTATATTGCATTTTCCATTGAAATTATATAGTAGATATTTGTATGTGAATGTTATCGTGTAAAGTGAAGTTATTACAATAAGTAAATATATGACCGAAGATCCTCCTCATGCACACAATTTTAATCTTGAAGTTCATAGTAAATCATTACAAGTACTAAAATCATTAATCACAAGTATATAAGTGATGGTTATATCAATAATTTTTGCTAAATTAATAATTTCCCATCCTTCATATTGATTAGGTATTAATTGAGGTTTATGTAAGTTTTAATTTCCAAACTATCATTTGATTGTAGTTTTCCACAAATAATATTAATATTAATGATATGTAATTTTTTGTCTATTTAGTTTAAATTTGTAAGGCTAGGAATCTGTAATTGTAGCTTGCTTCATATCTATGTTTTCTAGTTGAAGACTTTTATGATATGTTTTTAATTCCAAATATGTTTTTGTTCATGTCTTGATTCTTCATTAATTCATTTGCCAAGAGTTCTTGAAATTGGATATCAATTCCATTAATTTATTCTTTTTTTTATATTCAAAGATGGAGTAGAATCATAGTAAAAATTATGTTTTTTGATCATCATTGAGGTGTGAGAAGCTTACTCCTTCAAATTTTCAATTTATTTATTTTTTGCTTTCCTTACTTGTCTATTCATATATTTTTCTCCCTTCATCTAGTAATAGCATGATATCTATTAATCTTTTCCATTCTAAAAAAATGCATTATCTATTAATGCATATTCTATAAATGCATAGCCTCGATATTCACAATATTTAATCTTTAAATAATCATCTATAAGTAATTTTATTTAATAAGTAGTATATTTTGAAGTAATTATATGTTTCATTCAAAATAATGATTGAGCATTATTCTTTGTAAATAAAATAGGGCAAAATGAGTTCTGATCGTTAGTGGATGAACAAAAGGTTTATGAATGGAATTTTGAATTAACAATTTTGAGTGAGCTTGAAACTTTCATCAACTTTATGTGTAGTCAATTGAAATGGATTGATGAAAAAAAAATTAAGTGTCTATGTAATAACCGCAAGTGTCAAAATATTTATTTTTATGATGTAAACACTATAAGATACCATTTTGCTAAATAAGGTTTAGTACCAAATTATTTTGTTTGGATTTATCATGGGGAAAGTACAATGGCACTAAACATTGACCAAAATAAGGATATTGAATTATTTGCATGTTGTGAAGAAACATCAAACACATACCATAGAATGGTCATGGAAGCTGCTGGTGCTTGCTTCAATATGGATTACATGGATGAACCACCAAAGCCTGAAGCTCAAAAATTTTATGAAATGCTTAAAGTTGTAGATAATCAGTTGTGGTCTCATTGTAAAACACATTCGCAATTGTCACCCGTGGCTCGACTAATGAGCATGAAGTTAGAAAAACATATGTTTAAGAAATTAATTGATCAGGTAACAGAACTGATGAAAGAGTTTATTCTGAATAATAATTGTGTCACGAACAACTTTTACAAAACTAAGAAGTTACTATGAGGTATGGTCTATCACTAGAAAAAATTATTGTTTCAATGGATGTATGTTATATTGAGGTTGTGATATTGATTTAATTAGCAGTAAGTTTTGTGATCATTTTTAGTTTAAGAAGGCACCTTTTGTTGCAGATATGTGACAAAAGATGAAAGTTGTATTAAAGAAGATATATTACTTTCGTATAATTCCTCGATTACAGAGACTATATGCATTAAATGCTATAGCAAATGATATGATGTGGCATTTTGAGCTTGAGGTTGAAGAAGGATTGATTCGTCATCCATTAGATTCCATTGCTTGAAAGCATTTTAATTATATACATCAAGATTTTGTAGCTAAAAGTCAAAATGTGAGATTGGGTCTCGGCACTGATGGATTTCAACCATTTGGCCAATCTGGACAATACTATTCAACATGGCTAGTGATAGTGACACCTTATAATTTTCCGTTGTGATTGTGTATAAAGGAGCAATGTATGTTTTTGTCAATATTGGTTTCATGGCCAAAAAATCTAAAAGACATGCTGTATATTTTCTTACATACCCATATGGTAGAGTTAAATAATTTGTGGGATGTTGGTGTGAATACATATGATATCTCAAAGAAGCAAAATTTTATTATGTGGGCAGCCCTTATGTGGATGGTAAGTGACTTTTTTTCATATTCAATGTTGTCTGATTGGAGTACTGCAGGATGATTTGAATGTTCATATTGCATGAAAAATTCAGATACATTTACCCTCAAATTAAGTGGTAAATAGTTATGGTTTGATAATCATCATAAGTTTCTACCTATAAATCATTCATTTCGTAGAAATAAAAATGGCTTTTAAAAAAATAAAATATTGATGATTGTTGCACTAGCTGTTCATTCAGGAGATAAAATTTTGACAGAGATTCAGAGATTCAGAGTTTGGTTCTAAAGAATGTGACTAAAAATGATACTATTAGAACTAATAGACCAATATGCAATATATTTGGATGGAGGAAATGCAGTACTTTTGGGATGTGCCCTATTGGAAGTCCAATTTAATTCATCATAACTTGGATGTAATACATATTGAAAAAAATGTGTTTGACAATGTTTTCAACACTATCCTTAATTTAGATGGAAAACAAAATACACTTTAAAATCAAGACAAGAGTTGAATGATTACTATCGGCATCTTGAATTGAAATATAATGAGACAACAAGAAAATTCTTTAAAGCTTGTTACACACTTGATAAGAAGGCAAGATAGATATTGTGTGAATGGGTTAAAAATTTCAAATTCCCTGATAGATATGTGTCAAATATGGGTAGATGTATGGATAAAGAATCTTAAGTTATTTGGAATGAAAAGTCATGACTATCATGTATTTATGCATAGATTAATACCAATTGCATTTCGTGAATTACTTCCCCTAAGTGTTTGGAAGGTCCTTATAGAAGTTAGTTTTTCTTCAAAAAGCTAACTACCACCACAATCAAATAGATGACATGGTGAGGTTGGAGAATGACATACTAGTTATTCTTTGTAAGCTTGAATGGATATACTCACCGAGCTTTTTTGACTCAATGGAGCATTTGTCATTTTATTTGGCATATGAAGCAATGATAGCAAGGCCAGTACAATATAGGTGGATGTATCCTTTTGACAGGTAAATACATATAAGTTATTATGTTTTATTATTTCAAACATAAAGTAATATTGTAATTTAGTATAATTAAAACCTACTATTTTCATTGTAGGTTTGTAAATTTAATATAATTGAAACCTATTATTTCAAACATATAAGTTGTTATGTTTTATTGGTATCTTTGTAAATTGAAATTGAATATTAGAAACAAGGAAAAAGTTGAAAGTTCAATTTGTAATGCATATTTAGTAGAAGAAGCATCATCTTTTTGTTATTATTTTGAGGATCATATTAATACAAAGATTAGAAATGTGCCTCAAAATTATGAAGGTCATGTGTAGGTAGAAGATAATTTTATGGACATGCTATATATCTTCAAGCCCCCTGAAAGAACATTTGGAAGAACAAAGAAAAGACATATGACAAATGAAGAGTACAAAGCAACCCGGAGCTACGTTTTACCTAATTGTGAAAAGGTTGCACCATATATTGAGTATATATACCCAAAATGGCTGCAGGTTTAATCAGTGTAATTTTTTTCTTAATAGGAATAATTAAAAATTGATATACATTTTTCTTCATTTATTTATATTTGTGTGATCTTTATGTTGAACAGTTAAAAAAAATAGGCAGCAATAATTTCCAGCAATGAGGTCAATTATATGCTATAATAGATTTTTTGAATTGGTTCAAAAACTATGTGAGACTTATTAAGTTTTAATTATTTGAAAATTTTAATTTATTAGTATTTTTTTAGTTGTTAACATCATTTGTTTAATTAATGCAATAGGTAAATGATCATTCCATTGGAAATTCCAATATTTTCATTTAGAATCTAAGTAAAGGCCCATTTAGATATGTGAAAACCTATATTGTATATTTTATTAATGGATATAAATTACACACAATTGGGCATAGTTCTCCTAAAGCAACAATGAATAATGGTGTATGCATTAAAGGCTTAGATTATAGTGAAGATGAGATTGATTATTATGGTCAACTCACAAAAGTTATTGAGTTGGAGTATTCTCGACTTGAAAATAATAGGATTGTATTATTAAAGTGCGAGTAGTTTGATCCTACATGAAATGTGGGTATAAAGATTCATTCGAATTATAAGCTAATGAATAATAACCATAAACACATATATAATATATATGAGACATTTATTATGGTAGTTCAAGCCACTCAAGTACATTATTATCATATCCAAGTTTTATCTCGTGATAAGAGTGACTGGTGGATGATTTGCAAAATCAAAGCTCGATTAATTTTTGAAGTACTAACATCTCAAGAAAGAAGTACAAACTTAGCTATTGCACCGGCATTCCAAGAAGATGATATAAATAATACTAAGCATGTGCATGTAGATGAAGACCTAGAAAATTTATGTGACTCAAATAGTGGCATAATAGAAATTAAAGATGATCAATTTCTATCTGGAGATGAGCTGGAACGTCCATCAGAAACAGATGAAATCAGAAGATCCATTGTATGATGATAGTAATGCTGATAATTTAACATTTATGATTATTTTATAATATTATACTATCAAAGACTTTTTATATTTTGTTGAAATCTTTTGGTGTTTATTATTCTTAGATGCATGGTTGTTCATCATATCTCTATTATTTATTCTATGTTTTTATTTTTTGTATAGTAGATGGAAAATAAAGGACGTGGTCATTGTGGATGTGGACGTGGATGCAGAAATGAATGAAATTCATCTTGTATTTTACATCACATTGCAAATTTAGTAGCATTAAATACCAACCATATCCAGACTTCAACATCACAATCACCATCTCCATTTCCATCACCATCACCATCATTGACACCTCTACCATCACCTTTATTAGATATAAGCCCACCAGTCATTGCCCTCTCTAAACACACTTTTGATCCATCAACAATTTCTACACCACCATTTACACCGACAATTCCCCCATTTACAACACCATCGATATCATCAAATATTGTGCCTTCCTCTACATTCAGTGCTAGGTTAGTAATTGAGATTGTGGTTGGAAGGTATATGAAATATGTAAATATTAATTGAATAAAAAATTATGATGTTTCTTTTAGTGGGGTTTTATATACATTATTGATTTTCTTGTTTTTAATGTTATGTATTTATTTGTACAGTTTTATTCCATATCACAAGTGTTCAGCTATAATAATAAAGTCTTTCAAAAAAATGATCGATTCTAAAGTATTTTCATGGAAGAAAGTTTTGGAATCGACAAGAGATTCTAATTTAAATCACTTTTAGGTAAAAACAATGAAACAAAAGTATTGAAAATTATTTATCTAATTAGTTAACTAATATGTTGGTTATTATTTAAGCAGTAAATAATAATGTCATTGTTATTAATATCAATTTTTGGTGATTTTTCTATATTTAGAATTAGTGCACATGGGCCCCGAAATTTGATAGAAAGATAAAGCTATTGTGGGAGAGCAAAGATGATGAATGGTATTTAGATTTTGTCTATAAATTGAAGAATCTAAAAGATAGGTCATATTTTATATTTGAGGATGACTGGCTTGAGGGTCTTAAGCATTGGGAGGAGCCAGATGTGAAAAAAATAAATAAGAGATTGCTAGCAAAAATCAAGGGACTGAGTTAGCCATACTCGGTACAGGAATGCCTCGCCACACAATAGGGTCAAAGTCGAGCATTGAGCATGCTCAAGATTTTGTACAATTTTAAAGTTTAAAACATTTATATATTTAGTAGTTTTCCTAATAGTCCAAATAAATCAAATTGGTGGATGGTTTTATTAATTTTGTTTAAATTTTTTAACATTTTTTTGACTTTATAAATACATACTCCAGGCTAGAGAATTGGGTCAAGATCTCAATTTTTATGAGATTTTCAGGAGGATGCATGTGAAAAAAGCGGATGGTCAGTACCCGTGAGTTGCTTCTAAATTATATTAATAAAATTTTATTCACAACAAGTCTCAGATTATTGACAACAAGTCTCAGATTATTGCTGTAAGAATCTATTATATTAATAAAATTTTATAATACTACAGTAAATTTTGAAAGTAGTTTGGAATCCAAAATATTAAATTTATTTTATTTTATCTAAAAAATTATTTGTTTTCTATTTTTTCATAGGAACTCATGGAGGAGCGTGTGAGAGTTGCTTCTAAAAAAGTTGAGGCTTCTATTGATCTTTAACCAATTGACTATGATCCTATCTATTTGGAAATCATAGAAGGTCATAAGTACCAGCGAGTGTATGGCATCGGCTTGATGGGAGTGACATTTTGTAGCAGTTGTGCTTCTAATTCATTTGTTATAGTAGTGGTGGGTTAGGTAGTCGAACAACAAGTAATGGAAAACAAATGAATGTTTTGAAGTTATGGACCAAAATGAAAGAGAATAATGAGTAGATTTCTCATTTAAAGGAAGAAATACAAGAAATTAAAGAAGTGAAGGATGATTACTCATTTGAAGGAAGAAATGCAAAAAATGAAAGAAAAGAATGAAGAGATTAAAGAATTGAATGATGAGATGAAAGAAAGTTAAAAATGTAATGCAACAGCAGATCACCTATATAAAGTCACAGTTAGCTGCATTGATGTGACAGATAGCATTCTGAGAACTAGCTACGAAACCACATAGGAGAGGCTAGCAAAAATGCACTAACTAATAATGAGGATGAATTTGTATCAGAATTAAATCTGAATGATTTTTGATTTTTTTCAATGTGTAGCCAAACAGGATGAGACTTTTTTGGTGGTATCATTTTTATTTATACTTGTTTTGTTTTATGTTTTTCTGATTAACCTAACTGTGAATCTTTGCAGGACATCTGATGTGAGACACACGGATAAATTCTGATTCAATGCCTTAAGACTTTATAATGGTTCTTCCTATGGATGGGTTCAATCTTTACCGATCTCTGCAAGAAAAAAAGGAGGCTAAACTATTATTAACTTCATTATTTATAAAATATTTTATTTTTTTACTCTCTCTCTCTCTTTAAACATCATTCATGTCCATCTTTTAGATATTTTTGGAGTTGTATGACTATCAACTCATATTTGTGTTTGTTCATGTCTATAATTATAATTTTTATATATTTGTGAATGTGTATTGTTTTAATGGAGTGCATATTGTTTTTATGGAGTGTATTAAATTATTTACAGCAATGGATGTCTATTTAATGAACTATTTTGTAGTTAGGTTGTCACATACAATGAAGTGAAGGTGCTAGCTTCGAACCAAGAGAAGAACCATATGGTAGCAGAAACTATAGGGTTGATGGACTAACACAATGAATCTAAGCGATCATAATCTTTGGTCCAAGCCCATGGAGAGGAAAAGAAATGTTCTAGGAAAGCCACACGGGAGCAAGGTGCTTTGGGGAGTGGTGGGGCAAGGTAGCCCCCTTATCTATTTATTTATCTATCTGTCTATCTGCCTATCTATCTATTTGTCTATCTGACTTCCTGTCTATATATCTATCTATATATTTTTCTATCTATTTGTCCATCTATCTATCTGTCTGTCTATCTATCTATTTTTCTATATATCTAACTGTCTATCTAAATATCTATCTGTCTATCTATATATCTATCTATTTGTCTATTTGTATATTTGTCTATCTATGTATCTGTCTTTCTATCTATCTTTTTATTCTTCTATATATTTATTTGTCTATCTATGTATCTATCTATCTATCAATATGTCTATATTCCTATGTGTCTATTTATCTATCAGTCTATCTGGAAATCTTTTTTTCTATCTATCTATCTATCTATATGTCTATCTATCTATCTATATGTCTATCTATCTATCTGACTATCTATCTATCTGGCTATATGGCTATCAGTCAATCTATCTATCTATCAATATGTCAATATGTCTATTTGTCTTTATTTCTATCTATCTAATTTTTTATCTATCTTTTTGTCTATCAAGCTATTTATCTATCTGTCTATATATCTATCTATCTATCTATATATCTGACTATCAATCTATCTATCTATCTATATATATGTCTATCTGTCTATCAATCTATCTAAATCTTTATCTGTCTATTTAAGAATCTATCTATTTATGTGTCTACTTGCCGACATATCTACACGTCTATCTATATATCTGTCTGTCTATATGTCTATTTGCCTATCTTTCTATCTACCTATTTATTTATCTATCTATCTGTCAATCTGTCTATCTATCTATCTATATGTCTATCTATCTTTCTTTCTTTTTATTTGTCTATATGTCTATATGACTATCTATCTATCTATCTATTTATCTGTCTATCTATCTATATGTCTATCTATCTATCTCTCTATCTCTTTATCTATCTATCTATCTCTCTATCTCTTTATCTATCTATCTATCTATCTATCTGTTTACCTCTTTATCTGACTATCTATTTATTTGTCTATTTGGCTATCTGCCTATCCTTCTATTTATCATTCTATCTACACTAGAAGAAAAGCCCAAAAATCCAAAGAAATTTTCCTAGCAATTTGGCCTTATTGTGTTTTTAAAATAGAATAATGATGGATTAATAATAGAAATATTCCCTAGCTTAAGTGTTCGTTACAAAATATTAACGAGAACAAAATTTTCCTTACAAATTTTTTAACTTGGAAATTCCCTAGCTAATTTTATTTTTTCTCCTGCTAATTTTAATCATAATTAAGAATAGTAATTAATAATTTCGACTGAATATGTACAAAAAATTCCCTAGCTAAATTAGCTATGAAAAAGTCCCTAGCTATTTTTATTCCAATGCTATTTTCACAATTTTATTTTTTTACATAAAAATTGATTACATATTTTTAAATTTTTATATTAAATTGAATAAAAATATTTACTATAAACCATTATTTATAATTTAGAAAAAGGATTAGTTAATAAATATTTCTAATACAATAGTTCCATAGTTAAACTAAAACATTACATAGGTATATATTAATTTATAACTAAATCATCATTCTCATCATTAGTTGATGCATAAATGCTAGCCTCTCCTCCTTGGGAACTCTACTAGAACTCTGTGTGTTATCTGTCTTTTAAAGAGCACTTACGGTGACTCCATATAAGACATCTACTTTTGTATTGCATTTGGTTCTGCTCATAAAAAGTATTTTGAACTTCCTCAACAACATAATCATCAACACTAAAATTACAAATCAAAGCTACAATAATATTAACTAATAAAAAAGCACACTCTAAACACAAAACAAAACCAAGCATACATGAAGGAAAATATTACTTAATTTTTAGATGTGATTGTTGACTAGATCTAGTAGCTAAAGCATCTACAACAAGTTTAACTCCCAATTTCAAGCATTTTATCGATACCTTTTCATTTATTTTAGGTGCTGCATATACAAAACAATACTTATCATCGAGCATTTTCCAGTCCTTTATTGATGCTTCGTCTACAAATGCAAATAGAGGCTTAGACTTTTTACCTAGAAGATGATGAAATATACTTATGAAAAATAATTAGATAAAAAAAATCAACAAATTAAAAAGCCAAAAAAAAAAATGAACCAATATACTTATCAAGAAATTATTTCAAAATGTTACAAACATATCAAAATAAACTATAATAAATATTGGAACATTAAAGATTTATGTAAAGAAAATATAGTTTGCTTAGAGCTAGATTTAGCTATTACACACATGAGCGTCAATCAAATAAACCTAATATGAACAATTTGTTATCTGTAAACAAAACATATAGCTAAAAATCACAAAAAATAGCATGTACTCAGTAATCTTATTTGGCACAAAGAAGCCCATCCGTTCAATTTTATCAGCGACTCTTTCCATTAGCTTTAGACTTAGTTTTAGGTTGCATTAGGACACTTCCTAATTAAATCCTTAGCAATATCTAATAGCCAGCAAGCATTTTTCACATCCAAATATACAAACTACTCTCCACAAATACCAACACTCATTTTGTGATTAACATCCAAATCAACAGATTGTCTGAGTGGCAAAATACATGGATATCAAGCATGCATACCTAGTGTGCAACATCAACATCCACACAATGCGAATGCATTATATCACACATGATTGAAGTATGTATACGAATCAGTGCATATAATCAATCCAAGCATACCATGGTGATTCATGATTTTGGTACTTGTAATGATTTACCACGAACATCCAGATTAATACTTTGTGCATGAGTAGGATCTTCACCCATTTTTATAATTGTGGTAACAATGTGACTTTACATGATGTCATATAGACACACTACTATATAATTTATATAGAAAATGTAATATATGGTAACTCAATTTTATTACTAGAACTAGTAAGCCAAGTCTTATGATAGAATATATAATAGCTAGGCAAAAGATGAATTTGGAAAAATAAACACCAGAATCAAAACACACACTTTTGCATTAAGATAAACGATGAAGAGTAAGGGTAGAAAGCGTATCTCAAATCAATAAAAATCTCATGGCTGAAGGAAATCTCTTGACTCGACTATTAGGTTATGGTGTATCTATGTCGGAGAGAGAAGCGGAGGCACTTGATTCTAGTCAGGGTTGTCTTGCTCTAGACAACTAGGTAGTGTTTTTGTAGTTTTAAATTCTCAAAATGTGTAATTTTTCATTATCAAAAGATTAATTAAGCAATAAATATACAAAAAAAAAACATAAAGACTCAACTTTTTTTAATTATCAAATTATTTACAACTAGTTCATGTGCATGTAGCAAGGCACACATGAAAAAAACACCTTATAATTTTTACTTATTAAATTAATTAAACAATAAATATATAAACAACTTCAAAAATAGATGTTTGCCCTTCCAGCAAGAACAAAATCAAATGGCCACAAAATTTGCAAACTTCATATAGCAAGGCACACATGAAAAAATTATTGTTCTTCAAGCCACTCTCCTAAAAGTTATAAACACTCTTTATGTTTATATATATATATATATATATATCATTTATCTTCTACTTCTAAACTTGTTAAATCACATTATAATCACTCATCTCAAATATATATAAATATATCAATTAGTATAGAAGATCATGGAAAAAATTAAATAGCTGATAAAATGGGTCTAACCAGCAAGATCATGGAGCTTCTGATGATTGTTTTGGAAGATAACTTTTATTGTTTGATATTCTGCAAACGAATACATCATAATTTGAAAAATAAGATTGTGTTTAACAAGAACATTTTGAAAGTTGTAAAAAAAGTATTTTTGAAGTATAGGAGCATGAAGATAAGGGTTAACTTCAGAAGACCTTCCATTATCCAAATGGGCAAGATCAAGAACTCAATGGCATTAGGAACATCAAAGAACTCATCAAAGACATCATTAAGAGAGACTAAGTTGGTGAATTCCAGAGTTGATTTTTCTACCTCACCATCAGCACCACTTCCAGGATCTTCAACTTTCATAGCATTAATTTTAATTTCAAGCAAGAAGACATTTTTTTTGCATATTTCCAAATGAAAATTCAGAATGATAGTTCCCTGACATTGCCCAAAACAACTCTCTCAATGCGGAAAATGGCAGTATTTAATCAAAAAAGCAATGTGTGAGTGCAGAGAAATAAGCCATTTTTTGTTACCTGCAACACTTTCAAGCATACAAATAGTTATGAAACATGTTGGTGATGGACGAAGATATAGAGTCATATTTCATTAAAGTTAGATACATTCTAATACATTAATAGAATCTATCACAATAGGCAACGAATGATTAGGAAAATGGTAGCTTGTATAAGCACTTCTGATGCTTCCTCATGCCTATTTACTCTTTAGGTTGTGTTTGATTGGATAGAATTGAATGGGGATATGATTTGATTATATTAAAAGAAAGTAGAATTAATAATCTCATTTCAGATTTAAATATCAATGAATTAGCATGGAATATACTTAGACATAAAGATTTAGCACACTTATTTTGCACATTTATAAGACAATCACTATAAATGAGAGATTTCCTTAGAATTTATAGTAATTTATAAGTAGCTCCAATTATAATTGATATATTTTCAAATCCAATTTTCAAATTCTTGTGAAATTCAAATAATGGATGAATATGTTCTTCCATTTGGTCTTCAATTTCATGACTTATTCAAATGTTCAAATAGATATATTTTTCTATCTAATAAGATATAACATCTTTATGTGATGACAAAAATTTGTCCAATCTCTAAGAACAATAAGTCTCAAATTCAAGATTTATCATGCACGATCTTTTCAATCTTTCGAGGTAAGACTGTCAAGATAAGATATTGGTACAATTTATTTTCTTATCTAGCCTTCATATTTAAAATTCTTCCATATATTAGGATAAGATAAGATAGATATGAAGATCACATTCACACTCAACTACACAAGGTGCTCGCTTTTACAAGATTTATTAAAAAAGATAAATATCTCGATTAATTTTACTCAGTAACTTTGAAGAGACTGTGTTAGAATAGACTATGAAATATAAAAATTTCTCAAGAGATCAATCATCTTAATATATTTTTCTCTCATAAAAAAATTTAACTTCAAAGTTATTATGAAAACCAATATTTGTATTTATATATTTACACAACACATTTGTAAAAGATAAAATAAGCAATGAAAATAATATACCAAAATACCTATATGCAACCCATCATCCTTCTAATCCTACCACCCAAAGATTAATAAATATTAGTTTAAGCTAACATCCAATGTAGAGTCTGTCATTTTTATATCATTGTTCATTAGCATTTACTTGTGAATTATGGTGAAAGTAAAACATTAGGTTGAGATTGCTCTAAACAAACAACATTTAGAGTTAAAGTTACAAAAAAGGGTAGCCTACGTTACTTTTAAGGCCTACTCTTATGTAGCCCTATTGTGGAGCACATTTCTTGTGAATCACCGAATGATATAAAATAACTGTCAAGACAACCTAAATAGAGATATCAAATTCACAAAATAAATGTTAAAAATTTTAATGAAAAATCAAAATTTCATTTATGCATTACTATACCCTCAATTCCACGTCTTCCCTTCGCCAATATCGCTGCATCAATAGATCTCTTGATTTTATACCCCTACAACTGGAGGGTCTAGTTAATTAATTAATGCAAATCACACTTTATACAAACCAAACTTGAGATTAAGAAAACCCAAAAACATATACACATAGTACATTATGGTTTGAGTTATAGCTAAAATAACAAATTAAATGCAAACTAAAAGACCACTTAGCAAATAAGTTAAATTCAACCAAAAGGATAATTAACACATTTAAAGAATGTTTGGTAAATTACTTGAATTAATAAATAAAAAAATATTTTTATTTATTATCATTATAACTTATGTATGTAAATATACTAAGTAAATAACTCTATAAATTTTTTATGGTGATTCTATCAAGTAAAATTATGTTGGTAGAGATATAGCTTATTTTTTTAACTCCACACTCATCAAGTAACAATTGTTCATCATACCAGGGAAGCCATTCATTGTACAACCGCTTGTGAATAATATCAGTGTGCCCATCAAGCCCTTCAACCATGCTGCCTATGTAGAAATAGAAGGCTCATCTACTGAAAGAATATAGATTAGTTTTCTATCAAGAAGTTAAGAAAATTTTAGGAAGATGAGACATTATACAAAAGAACCTTACCCATATTTTGAAGAACCTAAAGAAATGACAGTTTGGAAAATGGATTCGCAAGTCCCATCAAAAACACCAACAACCTTTATAGCAGAATGATCATCTCAATGCTGAAAGCAAAATTTCTCGCTTTGAAAAATGAAGCAAACAAGCTACAAGCCACAGTTCTCAGAACTTAAACTTACTCTGTCATGACTGCCACAATCCTTTGCTTCCATGAAAAGTCGCAACCCTATAATATTTGGTGCTAATACTTAGCATAAATTAAATTCACAGCCACATTAAAACACACTAATGAGTTAGAAAAAAGGTTAGATATTACCATTCTGACAACCAAATATTTTCCAATGAGAGGGTGCAATCACATTGAATGTCATTGCATCTGTGTGAAATCTCGTGAAACATTTATAGATCTTTTATGGATGAAGAAGACCTGTATAGCATAATAATGATTCATACCTTAAGTCGATCATGATGCTTTATAGTGTTGTATAGCATGAAAATGAAGAATACCTGTAAATAGAAGATGAGGTTGAGAATCATCAAACATGCAAAAAACTATCAAGGAGTCTGGGGAGAGATGAATCAGTACTCGCATGTGCTTATTTTGTATTAACAGTTACTCTCCCATTACTAGTAACACGGATGCTCGAGTCTATTATTGTGCTTTAACTGGTTCCTAATAGGATGCTTTGATTAGCCATGTTGACGAACTAAAAATGCAACCAAAACTACGAAGCCATGAATCTGAAAAGAAGACAACTAATTTTTTGAAAAATTTATAATATCCGCCAAACTGCCATGAAGATCTAAGCATTTAACAAGCATAACTACGACATTTTTTTGAAATGGGTATTGACTTGATACACTTGAGATTATCCATTCGCAAAGTTAAGAAAAATTGTTTAAGTGCTTGAATGTCTTGCCCTAGCATTTTTACATTTCAAGAAAACTCAAATAAAAAAAATGTATGTAATATATAGAAAAAAAAGAGACAAAATTAAAAAGCAAAATAAAATTATAATAATTATTAATTTAAATTAAAAAAATTAAATACATTTTTATTTAACCATCAATGATATTATTTCACTGATAAAAAAATTTATGGTTTAAAGATAATGAAATTTTAATGGTTATTTTTTGTATTATTATTTATTAATTAATGAAATTAATTTTAGACATAAAAAAATTTATAAATCTCTATAAAAATGAAGAAGAAAAAATATTACTAATAACATTGAAAACTAATAATTGGTAGTCAAATTTTTATATTATTTCATTAATTTAAAAAACATATTTATAATATAACCATAAATAAATTGTAAAAATGTATAACTATACAAAAAATTATAACATTTCATTTTATTTAATATTATGGATAAATTTTTAATATTATTTCATAAATAAAAAAATAATATGAGATTATAAAAAAGTATTTCATATATATATATATATATATATATATATATTATTGTAATCAATTTTTTAAGATTCATATTATTTTTTTTGAATATAATATGATATAATTTTAAAGGCATAAAATTTTATATTATTTGATTTAATTTATAATTTATAAAATTCCAAATATTACTTAAAGTGAGAAAATCATTAAAAAAAGTTATATTTATTATTTTAATAAAAATGAAATATTAAAAGCTAATAGTAAAAATCCTACTCAATTCTTTAATTCTTATAATTTCAGTAGGGTCAAAAAATAAAACTTGATTTCAAATCAACTTAGGGGAAATTTTAATTTTTTTTTAGAACAAAAAAAATATCATTAGTAATATTTTAAATAACTCTTTCTAAACCCTTAAAACACTTGAAGTGTTCTATTAATTACCACACAAAGATATTATTTTTAAATCAACAATTTCTTTTGATTTAATTAAAATATCTATGTATTTATCTTAAGTTTCAATTTATTTTTTTAAAAATTTATGAAAATTTGCAATTTTTTTATAATTCAAAAATTTCAAATCTTTTCATAATTATTTTTTATAAGTTTCCTATAATAATAAAAATATTTTTTTTAACTTTAAATAATATGAATATTTACTTGTTTATTCATTAATTCAAATATTTTGTAAATATATTTTATTTTATTGTTCAATTAAGTATTCTAGCTTTTTATTTGTAGAAATTTATATATATATTCATTTATTTATTAAAATATTTTAAAAATGATTTTAATTATACAATTAATTATTTAATGGTTTTTTATTACAAATTTTTAAATTTCATATTAACTTGACTTTATTAACATAATGAAGCATTATATTTTTTTAAATCTATGATACTGCTAGGTTAATGCACAATGCTAAAATGTCTTCTTTCTACTTATCGAAAAATTGTAGCTGCTAATTATTGTTTGGACCATTTTTACATCTTTTTTAGATGACTCTATTTTCATGAATACATCACAGAAACTTATACAATTCATTGGATATTGTCAAGATGGAGGCTGTATGTTTGTTTATGAGTTCATGCCCAATGGAACATTGAAGGAGCATATTTATAGTAACTCATATCGTATATAGTTCAATCGATATCAACTGAGGCAGTCATTAATGCATGTAACATTGATCGACCAGTACACCAATATAAAATTATCAATTGGATCATGTGGCTCGATATTGCAGAAGATGCTGCAAAAGTGTTTTTTAAAAGTTCTTATTAGTGTTTGATTTATTTTGCAAGCATATGCTATTAATGGGTGCATGGTCCAATGGGTAGAGATGCCATGAGATGTGGTCCTGTAGACATGTAGCTGTGGGGCATAACTGCCTAGAAGTGCATAGTGTGTGTGTGGTGTAGTGAACGTGCATGTGTGCTTGATGTACTGGACGTGCACCGTGTGTATGTTTGATGTAGCCATGGTGTAGTGTGTGCACAAGTGGGTTGTGTTCATTTTTTTTTATATGTATCAAAGAGAGTGATTTTCTAAGTAGAATCAAGTGAGTAAAAACTATATAGTTGTTATGAAAGTGGCCACTACTTTGGTGGTTCATAACTATTTGACTACTATAGTGAATGTTACAAGTTAAGTGTGTAATGGAAAATATAATATTTAAATTATTTATACCTAGCACAACTTTTTTATATTTTATTTTATCACGGGAACTCTTGGAGAAACATATGACAACTGCTTCTAACCAATTGAGGGTTTTCATGGACCTTTAGAAACTCGTTTGAAGGAAGAAGTAGGAAATGAAAGAAGTGAATGATGTGATGAAAGAAATAAGAATGCAATGCAATAGCATATGACCTATATGGAGTCATAGTTAGTGGCCTTGGCGAGACAGATAGCACAACGAGTTCCAGTAGAGTACCCACATAAGAGAGCCTAGCACAAATGAACCATCTAATGATGAGGATGATGATATAGTTTTAAATGAATATACCTATGTTTTGTAATTAAAAATAATGGTTTATAGTATATGTTGTTTTTCAATTTAAAATAAAAATTTAAAATATCTAATCAAATTTTTTGTAAAAAAATAAAATAGTCAAGATAGTTTTGGAATGAAAATAGCTAGGAATTTTTCCCTAGCTAATTTAGCTAGGGAATTTTCATCATTCAAAAATTTGCTACGGAATTTTTTTTCATTAAAATTTTCAAATAAGCACTTTAGCATGAGATAATTTCCATCATAAATACATCATTATTCTATTTTAGTGACAAAGTAAGCCCAAATAGCTAGAGAACTTTTTTTAACCACTTGGGCTTTTTTTGTAGTGATAGACAAATAAACATATAGACATACAGATAGATAGACATATAGACATATATAAAAATAGATAGACAAACCATTAGATAGATAGATATATAGATAGATAAACACATATTCAGGCAGGCAAATGAGGCAGGCATGCAGACATACAGATACATGGAAATATAGATAGACTGAAAAATAAACAAATAGAGAGACAAATAGACAGATAGACAGAAAGATAGGCAATTTGATATACAAATTGATAGATAGATTTATAGATAGATAGAATGATTGATTGATAGACAGATTGATAGATAGATTGATAGATAAATAGATAGACCAATAGTTAGATAAATAAATAGATAGACATATAGATAGACAAATAATTAGATAAATATAGACAAATAGATAGATAGATAGATAGACAGATAGATAGAAACAAATAAAAAACAAATTGATAGACAGACATATAGATTGATAGATAGACAAATAAAAAGACAAATTGATAGACAAAAATAGATATATAAATTGATAGACATATTGATAGATGATTTGATTGATAGACAGATAGATAGATAGACAGATAATATAGATAGATATATAGATATATATATTAATTGATTATTAGATAGATAGATAGATATATATATAGATAGATAGACAGATAGATAAATTGATTGAAAACAGATAAATAGATAGATATATAGATAGATAGATTGATTGTTTGTTTGATAGACAGATAAATAGATAGATAGATACATAGATAGATAGACAAAAGATAAATAAAAGAAGATAGATATAATATATATATTGATACAGATAGGTAGACAAATATAGATAAATAGATAGAGAAATAAATTGATAGATAGATAAATAGATAGACATATATAGATAAATAGATAGACAAATAGATTGATTAATAAATATAGATAGATAGACAGATAGATAGATAGATAGATAGATAGAATGATATATATAGAAAATAAATAGATACATAGATAGATATAGTGGTGTAACCGAACAAAATGATTCATGATTCATTTGGAGCTCGGCTCGGTAAAAGCTCGTTTGAATTTGTTTCTTAAGTTAAATGAGCCGAGCCCAAACTCCATTTTGGCTAGTAAGTTAAATGAGCTGAACCCAAGCTTCCTTATGTTTGGCTTGCAAAAGTTTGTGAATAGGCTCATTTACTAGCTCATGAACATGCTCACGAACAGGCTCGCAATATGTCCGTGAACAGGCTCGTGAATAGGCTCACGAAAAGTTTGACACATGTTCAATCACTTCGATGTTCTGACTTCCAAATTTCTGGTCTTTTCTTCCCCATCCCCATTAAAAAATTTTAAAGACCATATTAGATATTACCCTGTCTGCTCTCCCATTCTCTACCACTGCCCGACACCCGCCATGCCGCACTCTCCCTTGTTCTCTTCTTTTTTCCTTTCTTCCATTATTAATTTGCTATATCTTTATGGCCAATCTCTTTGCAACTTATAGCTTTGGTCTTGTTCTCTATGTCTTGGTCTCTACAATGGGAAAGTTGAAATATTGTTGGAAATGACATTGCTCCATCTCTAACTAACTTCTACAAATCAAAGCATCGAGTGCAAGGCTATATTTTGCTGCAAAGAAAGCATGCCCAATGCACCAACTTAGATTTTAATGACTCAATTTACTTAGACTACTGATCTTTGCATCATAGTGGGAAAAACTCATCTCTGCAGGCTACAATTCTCTCAGCTCTCTTTTGACCTTTGTCTCTTTCACCCCTTGCTCTAGTAGAATGAATACCAAATGAAAAGAAAACATAAAATAAACTTGTTATGATAGACCCAATAGTTAATGTTTTAATGAAAGTGTGAATCGAATGTCTTGTACTATTTTTCATTGAATTCTATGTTGCTGAATTGGGGTGTTTAAAGTTTTCCAATTTTCATATACAATTTCCATTTTGAAATTATATGAAATCTACCTTATTTATTTTACAATTTGTTTTGTTATGCTGTACAGGATGTCGACCATGTTGTCAGTATGTTATCCCCTGAAAATTCACAAAAAAGTCATATAATGAAAATGCTATAGATGTTGTTGTAGAAAATGTGAATTTGAATAAGGAAAACACATCATCTACAACTATGGGTGTTGATGGGGTTGAAAATGTTGAAGATAGTGAAGAGGGTGGGGGTGATTGCGCAAAGAAGAGAAAGTGCACTCTCGAGTAAGGTCTAAATTTAAAATAGTCACCCTTCTTGATAAATCAGAAAAGGCTGAATGCATCCATTGCAAGTGGTGATTTACATTTCTTAAGGCTGGAACTTCATCTCACTTACTCAGACACATTAAAGAAAATTGTATTAGAAGGAAAATAAAGTTGTTTGGACAAAAGGAACTAACACTCAATTCCTCTATAATAGAGTCTGTAATGGTAGCTTTAATACAAAATTTTAAATATGACCAAACTAAGATTAGAGATATATTATCTCATTTGATCATGGTCCATGAGCTACCATTTTCTTTTGTGGAGCATGAAGTGTTTAATTTGTTGATGGAGACTATAACTCCACGTTATCAAAAGGTTAGTCATGCAACTATAAAAAAATTGCTTTTCAAGTTATGAGGTAGAAAATAAAAAAGTTTCCACTCTTCTGAAATATGAAAATTAAGTAATTGTGACAATTGATATATAGAAGTCAACCAATCGAAAGGTTTATTATATGGTTGTTACTTGCCATTTTATAGATTCTAATTAGAAATTGCAAACGCATACTCTCAGTTTTTGTGATGTACTACCACCTCATTCCGGAGTTGCCATTTGTGATGCCTTAAGGAAGTGTTTGGTTGAATGAGAAATTGATGATAAATTTTGGAGTGTGATAGTTGATAGTGTCTCTTACACTGATGTTGTTATTCGCATGTCAAAAGATACCTTTCCTATAAAAATCAACTTGCTCTTTGTGGCAAGTTGTTTCATGTAAGGTGTTGTGCACATAATCTAAATCTTCTTGTACAAGATGGGTTATTAGAGATTGGAGATATAATTAAGAATGTACAAGAAAGTGTTAAACATGTGACATAGTCAGAGAGTCATCTGAATATTTTTGGAGAAATTGTGAAGCTGTTGAAGTTGCCTTCAAAGAAACTTATTTTTGATTGTTGCACAGGTGGAATGCAGCATTATTTATGTTGTTGACTATCTTGGAGTTCAAAGTTGGTTTTCCTAGATATTCACAAAGAGAAGCAAGTTGCTTGTTCTTGCCTAGTGAGAATGATTGGATGAAAGTTGCTGAAATTTCCTCATTTATTCCATTTAATGAACTTACAAAAATCATTTTAGGTATTATTATTTTATTTGACTAATCTTAATTAATTTTATGATTTACATGCTTTTAAAATTATTTATTTCAATTGGGTAATATCATACATGTTATTGTAGGTTCTGAATATCCAACATCAAATTTTTTTTCCCAAGCTTTATAATATCAAGAGGTTGTTGGATGAAAAATATTTGATGAAAATAAGTTTATGCATTCAATGATTATGAAGATGAAAGATGGGTTTGACATGTATTGGGGTGAGTGCAATTTGTTGATCTCTATGGCAACCATTTTAGATCCAAGAAGTAAAATACAATTGATTGAGTGGCATTTTCCTATGATATACTCAAGATCAGATATGATTGAACATATTATAACTATTCGTGAGACTTTGTGCATGCTTTATAGAGATTATGTTGAAGCTCATAAAGCAGATGGTAGTGAAAAGAGGGTGAAAGTGAGAATCAAAATGAATCTTCTAGTGCTGTGATGATGGAACAAGTGGAGCGAGGGCTTAATTTTTTAGTTATATAAGACATCTTGAATAATCAATTGAACAAGTTAAATCTGATTTAAATATATATCTAGAAGAAGGTGTTCATCTTTGTGAAAATTTAAATTTTGATGTCTTAGATTGGTGGAAGATGAAGTCTCTAAAGTTTTGAATGTTATCAAAGATAATGTGATGTTTTATCAATTCCAATCACAACTGTAGCTTCAGAGTCTGCATCCAGTGCTGGGGAGAGTTATTGAACCACATCATGCATCTTTAGGAGTAGACATGGTTAAAGTATTATTATGAGGTGAAGATTGGAGTGCTTTTTATGGGATAAAGTGAAAAAGAAAAGTAAATCTCAAATTTTTATCATATTTTAAGTTTAAATTTGATTTTGTGCTATTATTAAATTTTAATATTTTGAGCTTTTTTATTGTTGTTTATGTGCATGTTTAGGTTTTGTTTTACAATGTTAATATTTTATTTTATTTGTTATAAATTGTTACAATTTTTATAGTATGAAGAGGACTTCAAAGAGATTCAAATACCTCACACTTGAAAGTTGCTTTTATGGCATAATGTGGAGCTGATTTCATTTCTTGTATAAAATTTAATTTTTGGCATATAGTTGAGGTTGGGTACATGGGTATATTATTATTTGTTAATTAGAAAATATTCAAAGTTACTTATTATTTATCTTATTATTTGAGGTGTAGTCTTTTGAGCTTTTATTATATTTTTATTCGAAGTTTATTTTACCTATATAAACTATCATGGTTTGCATTTTTTTGAAAGCTCCATAGGCCAATACATGGAAGAGATCGCGGTGAAAGATGAAGATATAAAGATTATTTTGAAGTTGTTATATGTTAGATTTAAACATTATTTTTAAATTTTAAGGATGATTGTAAGTTTTTTTTTATTTCATTGTGTTGTAACTTTAGTTGGTTTGGATATGTTAGTTATTATTAATATCTTGTTGTATTAATTATTAGTATTTTTTTAGATATAGTATATGATGCTAAACTATTAATTTTTTTTAAAGATCATAAATAAGCTCATAGATGAACTCAAATGAGCTCACAAATGAACTCCTTACTTGCAAATGAGCTCACAAATGAACTCCTTATCAGCTTCAAATAAGCTTATAATCAAGCTCACATATGAATGAGCATGAGCTATAATTAAACGAGGTTTAAACGAATGAGCCCGAGTCGAGCTCAATCTTGATGAGCTCGAGAAACTCAAGCTTGGATTTTAAAAAATAAAGGAACTCGAGCAGAATCCAAGTCCTTCCAAAATATTTTGATCTGAAAGCCTTTGTTAATACAGCTCAGTTTGGCTCAGTTACACCCCTAGATAGATAGAGAGATAGATACATAGATATATGGGTAGCTAGGTAGGTAGATATAGATGGATAGATTGATTAATAGATAGATAGATAAATAGATAGATAGACAAATTGATAGACAAATTGATAGACAAATAGATAGACAATAGATAGATAGATAGATAGATTTATAGATTGATTGATTGATAGATAAATAGATAGACAGACAGATAAAAGATACACATATAGTTAGATAATATATAGGTAGATAGAAAGATAGATAAACGAAGAGATATATAGATTGATTGAAAGATAGATAGAAGATAGAAAGATAGACAAATAAATAGACATATAGATTTATAGATCAATAGACATATAGATAGACAGATAGATAGATATACAGATAGATAGATATAAAGATAGACATATAAATAAGTAGATAGATAGGCAAACAAAATAATAGACAAATAGATAGATAGAAAGATAGATAGACAAATAGATAGATAGACAAATCGATAGATACACAGATAGATAGACAAATCAACAGATAGAGAGATAGATAGACAGATAGATAAAAAAAACAAATAGATAGACAGAAATAAAGCAAACAGATAGATAGATAGATATATTTATATAAAGAATGATTGATTGATTGAGAGTTAGAGAAATAGATAGATAGATAGAAAAAAATATTGATAGATGAATTGATAAACATATTGATAGAAATATTGATATACAGGTTGATAGACAAATTGATAGGTAGATTAATAGATAGATTAAAAGATAGATAGATAGATACATAGATAGATAGATATAGATAGATAGATAGAAACATATAGATAGATAGATAATTAGATAGAGAGATATATAGACTGATAGATATATAGAAAGATATACAAATAGATAGATATATTGATTGAAAGATAAATAGACAAACAAATAGACATATAGTTAGATAGATAGATTAATAGATAGATTGACAGATATATTGATAGATATGATAGATAGATAATATAGACAAATAGAAATAAATAAATGGATAGATAGGTAGATTGACAGATAGATAAAAAATAGATAGAAAGATGATAGACAAAAAGTTAGATAGATGAATAGATATAATGAATGATTGATTGATTAACAAATAGATAAAAAGACAAATATATAATAGATAGATTGATAGATTGAAATATAGATTGATAGACATATTGAAACAAATTTTGATAGATAGATTGATAAACAAGTTGATATACAAATTTTTATATAAATTGATAGACAAATTAATAAACAGATAGATATACTTAATATAGATTAATAGATAGACTCATAGATAGACAGATTGATTAATAGATTTATTAACATATTGAAAGATAGATAAATCAATAGATTGATAAACTTATAGATAGACAAAAAGATTGATAGATTGATAGATCAATCGATTATTAGACAAATAATAATGCAAATTGAAATATAGATAGATAGATCGATCGATGGATGGATGGTTGGATATATAGACAAATAGATATATAGATAGATATATATATATATATTAAAAGATAAATAGATATATAAATAGATAGAAAGATAGTCAGAAAGATAGAGAGAGAGATAGATAGATATATAGATAGATAGATAGATAAAAGATAGATAGATAGATTGAAAGAAAAATAGATATATACACAAATAGATAGATATACAGACAGACAAATAGATAATAGATATATAGATAGAGAGATAGATAAATAGATATATAAAAATATAGATAGAAATAGATAGGCAGATAGATAGATAGATGGATAGACAGACAGACAGACAGAAATAAAGATAGACAGATAGATCAATTGAATATAGATAGATAAATAGATAGATAGAAAGATAGATAGATAGATAGATAGATATGCAGATAGATATGCAGATAGATAGATAGATAGATAGATAGATAGGTAGTTAGGTAGGTAGATAAGTAGAAATATAGGCAAATAGATAGACAGATTGAAAGATACATATATAGATAGATAAAAATGATAAACAGTTAGATAGATATAGATAGAATAGAGACACAGATAGATAGATAGATAGATAGATAGATAGATAGATAGAGAGATTGAGAGACAAATAGATAGGTAGATAGATAGTTGGATAGATATTTAGACAGACAGAAAGACAAATAGATAGATAAATAGATTGATTGATTTAACAAATAGATTGACAGACAGATAGATAGATAGATAGACATATAAATAGATAGATAAATAGACATTTAGATAGATTAATAGATATATAGATAGATAGACAAACAAATACACAAATAGACAGACAATTTGATATAAAGATAGATAGATAAATTGATAGATAGAGACACACATATAGATAGATAGATAAATAGATAGACAGACATAATGATAAATATAAATATTGATAGATAAATAGATTGATATATAAAGAGATTGAATGACACATTGATAGAGAGAGTATATATAGATTGATAGAATGATAGATTGATAAAAAATTCATAGACAATTTAAAAGAATATTTATATATAAATTACTAGATAGATTATAGGCAGATTAACATACAGATTGATAGATAGACAGATAGATTGATAGGCAGATTAACATACAGATTGATAGATAGACAGATAGATAGATAGACAAATAGAAAGGCAGAGAGATCGATACATAGAAGGATAGATTATTTGACAGATAAATACATAGATAGATATATAGACTAAAAGATAAATAGTAAGATACATAGATAGATAGACAAATAGATAGATAGATAGATAGATTTACAGATAAATAGATTGAACGAGAGATAGATAGATAGATGATAGATAGAATGATTTATAGATAGATAGAAAAAAGATAGATAGATAAATAAATTGATAGATAAATAGACATATAGATAGATATACTACAAGAAAATCCATATAGCTATGGAAAATTCCCTAGCCAAATGGTGTTTTCCATCGCTAAATAAGATATAGCGACGAATTAACAACGAACCATTCCCAATTTAAAGTGCTCGTTGCTAAAAAATAGTGAGGAAAGTGTCCCTAGCTAATAATTTAGTGACGAAAAAATCTCTAGCTAAAAAAATATTTTCTCTAGCTAAATAGAATAAATGAGAGTTTCCATCACTAAATGGATATAATGATGAAAGCTTTCTCAATCTAAAGTGCTCGTCTATAAATATTATAGTGATGGAAATAGTCCCTAGCAAATAAATTTAGAGATGAAAAAATCCCTTACTTAAATAAAGATATCCCTAGGTAAATTAGCTAGGGCAATTTGCTAAATTAGCTCAGGAAATTTGCTAAATTAGGTATAGAATTTTCCCTAGCTATTTTAATTTCAAACTATTTTCAGAATTTAATTTATTTTAAAATTGTTTAATTAAATAATTTAATATTTTTATATTAAATTGAATAAAAATATAAACTATAACTATTAATTAATAATTATGAAAAAATAAATCATTTGATAACTTATTCTAATATAATATTTTACATAATTAAAATAAAAAAATAACAAAAATTGTATTACATTTTATTCTTCAATGTATCTACTGATAGTGTATAAAGTATAATATATCCATGCATTGACATTGCTTTCTCTCTCTGCTCCTCCGATCATCATTTTTCTACTGTGGCAAAGCTGTTCGAGTCACAGCACATCATGTCTAGTGAAAAATCCCATCACTTATACAAGCTTTGTATGGGGAACAATGCGGTACCATATATGTAAGAAATTTTAACCACTCAATCAAATCAAAATAAAAAAAATTATGTTTTGATAAATATAATACTGGTGTATATATGTGCATATATACTAGCATTTTACTCGTAGATATATTATTGAAATATATGTGAATAAAAACTATAGTATTATGTGTACATATATACTGAGTACAAATATACTCAGTATATATGTACAAATATACTCGGTATATATGTACATATATACTATAGTATAAAAGTACGTATATACTGAGTATATATATACATATATACTACAGTATATATGTATGTATCTAGTAAGTATACGTACAAATATATTTAGTATATACAACATATATACTCGTATATATATACTTATATACTCTATATACGTAGTATATACTTGGTATATACGTACATTTTTACCAAGTATATATGTACGTATATACTATAGTATTATATGTACATATATATACTCACATAGCCTTGGATGACACACACACTTGTACTTTAATGCAATACACATACCATCAAAGACAACAGAAAAAAATAATCTAGGAATTTAAAAACAAGCATATAGGTCTCTCAGGCATGGTCAGCATTTCTTGTTCTTTTTTCTCCGGTACTCCACGCAGATAGAGAACATTGTTACACCTGCACATGGAGCATAACATATTACATTTACAAACCAATAACCGATAACAAGTAGTCTCAGATCTAAACTGCGATGACGCATATCTGCGCAAAATAATAGTGTCAAGAAAAACTTTTATATACTAATATATACAAATGTATTTTAAATATAAGTTGCAAATTATATATTTAAATATAGTTATGTATAAAGTTTGACAGTTATACATATAATAAGATATAATTATTTATAGTTATATGTTATTATACATATAGTATATAGCTATAAATATTTTATATAGTTAAACATATAGTTATATATAGATATATTCATACAAATAGTTATACATAAATATATAAAGTTATAAATAAATATATGATTTACATATATGTATTCATAGTTACAAATATAGTTATATTTAATTATATAATGTTACATAGTAATACATATATTTATATAGGTATACACATGTAGTTAAACATAATGTTGTATGTTATTATACATATAATTATAAATAATTAATTATTATACATATAGTTACACATATAGTTATACTTATATTTATACATTAGGTATATATATATTTTTATATAATTTTATATATGTATACATATATTTTTCTATAGGTATATATATGGAAAAATACATTTTAAATATAGTAAATGCGGTCTTGTATATGGTAAAATTCCTATTTTTATATAATTTTATATATGGTAAAATACATATTAATATGTTATTATATAAAAATGTATATTAAATATATGTTGTTAATTATATTTTTAAATATAGTTATGTATAATTTTTATAGTTATACATATAGTCAAAGACAATTATTTTATTTATATGTTCTTATACCTTTGGATCCAATGTCAATAGAGAAAAAAATAAGTTTGACTTAGAGGTCAACAGGGCCGGGCCGGCCCGGCCCGGCCAAGGCACGGCACGGTTCGGCCATGCCTGGGCCTGCCCGGCACATTTTTGAACCGTGCCCTGGGCCCGTGCCGTGCCTGGCCCGACCGTGTCGTGCCGTGGCAGCACGCCAGCACGGGTCCTTCCCGTGCCGGTTTGAGCTTACGTGCCACGCGGGCACGTGTGGGCGTGAGCGTGACCCTACCCCTGTCTAAAAAAAGACCGCGGGTCGGGTCTGATTGGACCCGACCCGCGGTCCCGACACCCGACCCAATCCCAACGAGAAAAAAAAATTCTAAATTTAATTGAATTTAAGCCATTGGATTCGCCTCCAACAGCTAGGGGGCAGAATCCACAGTCCTGGTGATTCTGCCCCCTAAATATATATTAAAAATTAAAAAATAATAAAAAAATATTTTTTTATAAAAATTAATATCTTTAATCTATAAATTATACCCCCCTCCCTATAATATTTATGTTTTTCAAAAACATAAATTCTCTCAAAACTTTCTATCTCTCACATAAACCGTGCATCTCTCTCTCGGGCCTCAGGATTTTGTTTCGGCTTGGATTTTCATGAAACTC
>JAREIK010006807.1:0-29777 GCA_029783825.1 Sapria himalayana | reverse complement strand
ATATATATATATATATATATATATATAGGTAGAACAAATATAGATAGATAATAAGCATACAAAAAGATAGATAGAAAGATAGATATAATTAAAGAACAATAATAGACAAACATATAGATAGATAGAAAGATAGACAAATAGATAGATAAAAAAATAAATAGATTTATAGATAGGAAGATAGGTCGATAGATAGATAAATAGAAATAAAAAGAAGATATATATGTATAGATAGATATATAGAAATACACACACACACACACACACACACACACACACACACATATATATATATATAGTTATAGATAGACAGACATACAAACAGATAGATATATAGATAAATAATTACATATTAGATAGATAAAAAGATAGATAGTATATATTAGTTAGATAATAGATATATAGATATATAGATAGATCGATATTAATAGATAGAGAAGTAGATAGATCTACAAATAGACAGATAAATTAATATATATATATATATATATACATATTAGATAGACAACTAGATAGCTAGACATAGACAATTAGATAGATAGACAGATAGATAGGTAGGTAGAGATTTATACAACTATATAGATATACATATATATAGATAGATAGTTAGTTAGACAGACAAATAGATAGATAGATAGGTATAAATGTAGATTGTTTATAGATATATATAGGCAGATAGATAGATAACTAGATAAGAAGATAATAGATATATAGCAAGATAGATAAATAAATATATTACTTGATAACTAGATAGATTGATAGAAAGATATTTAGAAAGAGAAAGAAAGAAAGAAGATAGATATATATATATAGGTAGACATATATATATATATATAGAAAGATACATACAAATAGATAGATATAAAGATAGATATATATAAAGAAAGACAAATAAATAGACAAACATATAGATAGATAGACAGATAGACACAGACAGATGGATAAATATATAGATTGATAGATAGGGAGATATGTAGATAGATAGAAATAGATAGAAAGATAGATGTATGTATAGATAGATATATAAATATATACATAGATATATATATATATATATATATATATATATAGAATGATAGATGACAGACAGATAGATAGACATATAGATAGTTTAGTTAGATAGTTAGATAGATAAATAAATATATAGATAGATAATTGATAGATAGATAGATAAATTGATAGATAAATAATATATAAGTAGATTGATAATAGAAAGATAAATATATAGATAGAAATAAAGAAATAAAGAAATAAAGAAGAAAGAAAGATAGATAGATCAGTAGATATAGATAGATAAATAGATATATTTTAGATAGATAGATAAATAGATAGACAGATAGCTAAAGAGATAGATAGATAGATAGACAACTAGATAGATAGATATAAATGAAAATAGACGGATAGTCAGATCGATAAATAGATAGCAATATAGTTAGATAGTTAGATATATAAATAAAATGATAGGTAGATAGCCAGATATATAGATAGATAGCTAGATATATAGATAAATAGAGGATAGTTAGACAAAGAGATAGCTAGATATATAGATATATAGATAGACATATAGATAAATATATTATTTGATAGATAAATAAGTATATAGATAGATAGATATATAGATAATTAAATAGATAAATAGATAGATAGAAATATAGATAGATAGATTTATAAATAGCAAGATAGATATATGTATAGATAGATATATAAAATATACTTAGATAATAGATATCTATATATATATATATATATATATAGTAGATAGATAGATGATAGACTGATAGATAAATAAACAGACAGACAGATAGTTAGTTTGTTAGATAGTTAGATAGATAAATAAATAAATAGATAGATAAATTGATAAATAAATAGATATATAAGTAGATAGATAGATAGAAAGATAGTATATAGATAGAAATAAGAAAGAAAGAAAGATAGATAGTAGATATAGATAGATAGATCGATAAATAGATATATTTTAGATAGATAGAAAGATAACTAGATAGACCGACAGATAAGAGATAGATAGATAATAGACAACTAGATAAATAGATATAAATGCAAATAGACAGATAGTTAGATAGATAAATAGATAGCAATATAGTTAGATAGTTAGATAATTAGATAGGTAGATAGATAAATAATATGATAGGTAGATAGCTAGATATATAGATAGATAGCTAGATATATAGATAAATAGAGAGATAATTAGACAAGAGATATATATATAGATATATAGATATATATATATATAGATAGATAGATAGACATATATATAAATATATTATTTGATAGATAGATAAGTATATAGATAGATAGATATATAGATAATTAGATAGATAAATAGATAGACATTAATATAGATAGATAGATTTATAAATAGCTACATAGATATATAGATAACAACATAGATAGATAGATAAATAATAGATTGATAGATAGATAGTAAATAAATAGAAAGTTAGATAAATATATAAATAGAAATATAGATATAAAGAAATAAATATAGATATAAAGAAAGAACAAAGATAGATAGATACATAGATCGACAGATAGATTGATTAATATATAGATAGATAGACAACTATTTAAACAGACATATATAATTTTGGACTGATAGATAGATATTCAAATAAATAGGTAGATATGTTATAAATAGATAGGTAGATAGGTTGATAAATAGATAGGTATATAGGTGATAAATTGATAGGTAGATAGATGGATAGATAGACAGACAGACAGATAGATACATAGATATTCAAATAGATAGTTAGATAGATATATAGATAACACATAGGTAGATTGATAGATTAATAGATAAATTGATAGACACATAGATAGATAGATAGATAGATAGAGAGTAGATAGAAAGATAGATAGATAGACAGACAGATAGATTGATTGTAGATAAAAAGATAGATAAATAGACAAATAGATATATAAATATATAGATAGAAAGATAGACATACAATTAGATAGATAGTAAGATAGATAGATAGATATATGAATAAATGGATAGATAAAAATAAAGATATATTGACAGAAAGACAATAAACAGATAGAAATATAGATAGATAGACAAATAGAAACATAGATAGAAAGACAAATAGATTCATAGATAGATAGATAGATAGGTAGGTAGGTAGATAGGTAGATAGATAGGATAGATAGATAGGTAGATAAATAGATAGACAGATAGATAGCTAGCTAGATAAATAAATAAATAGACAGACACATAGAAAGAAAAAAAGATAGATAGATTAATTGATTTATAGATAATTAGACAGACATATAATATTAAGATAGATAGACAGACATATAATATTAAGATAGATAGACAGACAAACAAATATATAAATAGATAGATAGATAGATACTAGATAGATAGATATATACACAGACAGATAGATAGATAAATAGACATACAAAAAGATATAAAGTTATATAGATAGATAATTAGATAGATAAATAAATTGATAGTTAGATAGATAAATAGAAAGATAGATAAATATATAGAAAGAAAGACAACTAAACTGAACAACATATAGATAGATATATAGATAGACACATAGACAGATAAACAGATAGACAGAAAGATAGAAAGATAGAAAGAAAGAATGAAAGATATATAGTTAGATAGATAAGTAGATTGGAAGATAGATAGATAGATATAGTTAGATACATAGATAGATGTATTGATAGATACATAAAAATATACATAGATAAATACATAGATATATTAATAGATATATATATATATATATATATATATATATATATACATATAGACATATAGATAGATAGACAGATAGACTGATAGATATATAGATAGATAGATATATAGTCAGATAGATAGGCAGATAGATAGATACATAGATAGCTAGATAGAAAGATAAATAGATATGTTGATAGCTAGATATATAGATAGATAAAAAGCTAGCAAGCTATTTAAATGGATAGATAGATACTCCTTGGAGGTTGCAAGTTCAATCTCTACAGATACTCGATTTCTCTCTTCGCACAGAGAGAAACCCTACATTTTCGAGCAAGAAAGCTTGATTTGAAGCCGGATAATGGACAAAATTACTTCTTTCTTCGAGAAGAAATCATTCCCTTCATTTTCAAAAGAATCCGCACAATTTTTTCCAACGTTTGAAGCAAAGAATGGAGAGCTAGCAGTGATCTTTGAAGCAAGGGAGATGAAAATGTTGGCTGATGCATTCAATCTCACCCTTGTAGGGAAATTTTCCCACGGCAGATTGGATTACAAAGCATTATATGACTTTGTTGCTTCGTTAAAGCTTCAGAAAATGGTTAAAATTGCAAACTATGATGGAAATCATACGATGTTACAGTTTAAGGAGGAAGATGACTTCCTCACAGTCTGGATTCGAGGTACGTGGAACATAGCTGGCTATCCCATGTGGGTCTTCAAGTAGGTGCCGAACTTCTCTCCATTCGAAGAATCCTAGAAATCCTTGGTATGTTTTTCGCTACCTAAACTGCCTCTTCATCTCTTCGACCAGCACGCCTTGCACTCCATTGCACTTTGTCTAGGTAAGCCATGGCTATTGGATAAAGTGACAGCCTGTCTAACCAGACCAAGTGTCGCAAGAGTCTGTGTGGAGATTGACCTGAAAACTCCCCCACCACACAGAATATGGGTAGGCAGTAACCTTGAGGAAGGATTCTAGCAAGACCTTGTTCCAGAATCCATGCCTCTTTACTGCCTCAATTGCTCAAAACTCAGGCATAATCAAGACCACTGTATAATAATGGATACTAGGAGGGGAAATGAAGTTAGTAAGGATGTTTGGAGAATGAGGGAAGAATGGGTTAAGAAGAGTATTAAGATAGATGAGAGTAGCAAGGAAGAGAAAGTAGAGGATCCAGCAAGGGAAAGCATGGGTATAAGGGAAGAAAGGGGAGAATATGAGGAGAAGAGTGGGCAGGAATAGGTGCTGCAAGAGGGGCTAGAAGAGAGGGTAAAGAGGGGTTAAAAGAAAAAAGAGGTATGGGTAAAAGTCCATAGAGGGGGAAGATATAGATATTAAGGAGATAGAGAAGAATAGAGTAAATAGGAGACTACAAATACATAAGAGAGAATAAATAAGAAGGTGGTTAGACAACATAGAAGAGGGGACTGAGGTAGGGCTAGAGTGCTGGAAAGGTAAGAAGAGGGTAGCACCTAGAGGAAGAAGATATGTCGAGTATGCCTAGGAGGAAGATGACCTCCTTATAGAAGATGAGCTGGAAATAAAGAGCTGGCCAGCTGAGAGGAAAAGCAATGAAAATAAAGATGTACTGACCCTAGACGACTTAGGGCAGAAAGTCCAGCTCATGCCATAGTCTGTTTTACAAAATAGGAAAAATGCCTTGCAAGAAATCAAGAAAATGAGAAAAGACTTAGAAAAAATTAGCATAGTAGAAAAATGAGATGCAGCCCCACCTAGTTCAAGCAAGCCACCAAAAAATACTAACTGTATAACTAGAGCGCAAGCTAGATTCTCCTAAATGTATAATTGCTTGTACTTGAACATAAGAGGGATTGCAAACTCCCCGACAATAAATAGAATTAAAAACCTAATTAAAATGTAAAAGCTAAAAATTGAAATTTTAACGGAACCTCTAGTTAATAATAATGCGCTAGAGAAATACAAGCACATGTTAGGGTTACATAAGGCTTTTTCAAATTCTAATGGAAAGATATGGGTTATGTGACATAACTTAGTAGATATTGAAATATTGATGGAGACGGAACAGATAATTAATTTCAAAATTAAAAATCAGACAGAGGCATTATACTCAGCAGTATATTCAAAAAACATGAAGGAAGAAAGGAAAGCTTTATGGAGGGAATTGGAAAAGATAGCTAGAAATAATATTCCATGGATTATAGGATGAGATTTTAATGTCATTAGAAATAGAAAAAAAAGGGGAAGACCACCTGACCCGAGGGCAATAGCTCAATTCAATGAAGCTATTGCTAATGCTAACATAATGGAGGCAGAATATATAGGATCAGACTTCACATGGTGTAATAATGGAAGACCAGAGGGGCAAACTAGTCTAGACTAGACCGTATCTTATACAATCCACAATGGGTAGATAAGCTTGGAGGAATAACGGTTAAACATTTAAGTAGGACCTGCTCAGATCATAGCCCGATGCTGCTGACAACTCATAAAAGTAAAACAGGATATAAATGTTTTAGGTTTCAAAACATGTGAGGATTGCATAAAGATTTTGATAAAATTGTAATGGGATCATGGGAAAATCAGGTGGTGGGTAATCAAATGCAAATATTAGCTCAAAAATTACGAAATTTAAAACTTGCTCTCTTGAAATGGAATAAGGAGTGTTTTGGGAACATAATTAAAAATATACAAGAGGCAGATCAGAAAGTTGATTCCTTTGAAATAGAAAATGAAAAAGTTCGGATGAGACCTTGAGAATGGAGCTTAGCAAAGCAAAGGCTGAACTAAGAATAAAATACATATGGAAGAAGTATTTTGGAAACAAAAATCGAGAATTAAATGGTTAAAAGATGGTGATAAAAACACAAAATTTTTCAACATAATGGCAAAAATAAAAAATCAAAAGCTCAAAATAAAAGGGCTACGGAATAGTAATGAGTCATGGATAGACAAGGAAGACGAAATAACACATGAATTAGAATACTACTTTAAAAGTCACTTATGTGATTCAAATATGTGTAGCGGCCAAACCTTAATAGATAGCATAGAGAAGAAAGTTACGATAGAAGATAATAAAATGCAAGAAGAAATGCCTAACAGAAGAAGTTAGAGAGGTAGTATTTGGTGCCAATAAAGATAGTGCTCCAGGACCAGATGGTTGGAATAATGACTTCTTTCAATGTTGCTGGCCTATCATTAAAAAAGATCTAACTAAAGCAATAGCCTGGATCCTTGCGGGCACAGATATTACAAAATCATGAGCTAACTCATATATTGTATTAATTCCAAAGAAAGCGAACCCGCAAAGAGGAGAAGACTTTAGACCGATTAGTTTATGTAATAGAGTGTACAAGATACTAGTAAAATTTCTTCAAAATAGATTAAGTAGAGTTCTCCCGAATATAATCTCGGTAGAACAAGCAGGTTTTGTAAAGAATAAGCTAATGATTGAAAACATCAATCTTGCTTCGTAAATGATAAGAGAAATAGGGGCAAAAGTTAGAGGAAATAATGTAATACTAAAACTCGACCTATCAAAAGCTTTTGATAGAGTTGAGTGGGACACATTATGTTATATTATGAGAAAAAAGGGGTTTACGAAATATTGGATATATTTGATGTATAGATGTGTTCTAGTTTATGGGTAAAGATACTAATCAAAGGAAGGACAAGTGAAGAATTTAAACCACGTAGAGGCCTCAGGCAAGGGGATCCTCTTTCTCCGTCATTATTTAATATTTATTTAGAATTATTTATTGTCAATTTGAAAGAAAAAATAAGAACGAGTTCCATCTTACCTTTTAAGCAGCCTAGACATACACCGACGCTAAGTTGCTTGGCTTATGCAGATGATGTTATTCTTTTCTAAATGCTAGCAGTAGATCCTTGAGAAACCTGATGAGTCTCACACAAACACTAGAGAAAGAAACAGGGCAAAAATTAAATTAAAACAAGTGCCAATTTATCATCGCGAAAAAAGTTTCAGAAAATTCTGCTCAGAAAGTTAGTAGAATTATGGGTTTCGCACATATAAAAGGAGCGATAATTTACTTAGGGTGTCCTATATATGAAGAGTGTCAAATAAGAATATTTAACCTTCTTGGTGGAAAAAATAAAACTAAAGATTGCGGGCTGGAAAGAGAACATGCTAAGTATGGCAGGAAGAATTATATTGATCACGCACGTGTTAGAAAGTACATTAGCTCATATCTTAATAGCAATCAAGCCTCCAAAAATAATTATAAACATGATAGAAAAAGAAATGTCTAATTTTTATGGGGTAAAAATGAAGGGAAAATAAGCTTCACTGGAAAAAATGGAAAGAATTATGTTATCCAAAGGATGAAACAGGTTTAGGCTTTACTAGCTTAAATGATACAGCCAATGCTTAGGCCTGCAAAAAATGGTGGAGACTAAAGGAAAAGAATAGCCTATGGGCAGCATATATAAAAGCTAGATATGGTATAAGTAATAAAATACTTAGAAATCCAAATAGGGTATCCAAATTTGGAAAGTTATGAGCAAGCAGCAAAGTACAGTGGAGAAGCATTCAATTCTCACCAATTATGTGTGGAAATGGTCCTTAACCCCACAGGGAAAATTTACATTAAGTAGTGCGAAGCAGCTAGTTAGAAATAGGAAAGCACAAGTAGAGATGTTAGAAAAGATATGGGTAAAACAGATTCCACAAAAAATAAATGTTTTTATGTGGAAACTTCTCTCTAATGTCATCCCAGTGGATGAAAATATACAGAAAAAAGGTATAAGACTAGCATCACACTACGAATGCTATCAACAAGATATAGAAACTAGGGATCACTTATTTTCTACGGGGAAAATAGCTAAAAAGGTATGGAATGATTTAGAAAAAGAGGTAGAATTAGAAGAACGTACATGCAGAGTTAAGGAGAGACTAAAATTCTGGAATAATAAACACAAAAAGAATAAAGTTCTTAAATGGTTAAGAGAGTATTTACCAAATGTAGTAGTTTGGTGCCTGTGGAAGGGCAGAAATGCCAGCAGATTCAGTGGTTGTTTAATGAACGCTAAATCTATCATAGAAGAAATTAGAAGGGAGATCTCTTTTATCTCGGCCTACAGTCCGATTAGGTTTAGGAATCTAGGATCAGAAAAAGACAAGATAAAGGTATGGGGATTAGTTACTAAAAGAAAAAAATTGCCAATAATAAAAATAACTAGTTGGGAAAAACTCCCGCAAGGTACATTAGTGCTTGATACGGATGGGTGTTTCAAAAGAGACATGGGAATGGTAGGGCGTGGAGGAGTGATAAGAAATGATGACGGAAGAGTAATCAAGGCATCCAGAATAAAAGAAATAGCTTTTTCAGCACCGCACTCAGAAATAATCACGTTGCAGAAGGGATTGCTAATTTGCAAAGAAAATAACTATTCGAACTTACAAGTGCAAGTAGACTGGAGAATTTTGGTAGAGCTAGTGGAAAACAAAATACAACTATGGAAGTTCGAATTAGAAATTAAAAAAATAAAAATATGCTAGTAGAACTGAAAGGAGAGATAACACATATATTTAGAGAGGCGAACATGTTAGCAGATAAATTAGCAGAGGAAGGCGCTAATAAAGGCTCGCAAGAATTTGAAGAAAATAACATTCCTGAAAGATATAAAGGATTAATTAATTTGGATAGAATAGGTTATCCATATATTAGAATAAATAAGAGGTAAAATTATAAGGCTTAACTGAATAATGTTTGAACTAGGTTGAGACATCAATTACCTGAGGGGAGTGGTAGTATTATGGTAATAAAACTTAACTTGCACTGGATTATTATATATTACTCCCCGGTCCTGAGGGGAGGCTAATGTACCGCTATATCTTATGTGGTTATAGAATTGCAGTTTATAGAATTCTGTTATGTGGTCTTGGTGTCATGTGCTGCTAGTATATGCTCTTATAGAATTGTAGTTTATATTTCAGGTTGGATTATTATATGCTTATTATAGAATTCCAGTGTGCTACTAATATACCTACAAGGATTAGTGTTGTCATGTGCTGTAGTTTATATTTCATGTTGGATATATGTTGTATATAGAATTGCAGTGTGTGTGTAATTTAGTGCTGCAATGTGCTATTCTAGCAGACATTACCCCGGTCCTGAGGCGAGGTATTGGTAGTATTATGGTAATGAAGAGTATTCCTTTTTGAAATTAAACATTGCTTCCCAGCTCTGAGGGGAGAATAACAGCATGCTGACTTTTATATTACAAGTTTGTGATGTGTTATGTTCAGAATTGCAGGTTTTGTTATATGTTCTTGATACAAAATAGCTGTTGGTGTGGCTGTTATGTTTATGGAGTTGAATCTTAGAAAAGTAGATGTCTAAGCTTTTAGAATAGTGGACCGGATAAACACGAAGTTCTCTGGCTGGAGGGGGTAGTATCTTATATCATTCTATATGCTTTTATAGAATTGCAGTTTATATTACATGTTCGATATGCTTGTTATAGAATTGTAGTGTGTTGCTAGTATACTTACAAGGATCATGTGCTGCAATTTATATTTCATTTGCTGTACATAGAATTGCAATGTGTGTGTTGTTCAGTGCTGCTATTGGCAGATATTTCCCCGGTCCCGAGGGGAGGTATTGGCAGTATTATGTTTTGTGTTGTGTTATGTTAAGAATTGTAGGTTATGTTATATGTTCTTGATGCATAGTAGCTGTTGGTGTGGCTGTTATGTTTCTGGAGTTGAATTTTAGATAAAAGTAGATGTCCAAGCTTGCAGAATAGTGAACTGGATAAACTTGAAGTTCGCTGGCTGGAGAGATTATTTGGAATAGTTGGTTTAAATAGCAGAGATATAATACATTGAAGAAAAGCCCTCGTGGAGTTGGAGATAACCCAAAGAAGGGCCAGGCATTGGATCTTTTGAAGCTTAGGAGCGATGAGAAAACACTCTTTTATTTTGGTTCTCTCATGGCAGCATGAGATACGGAGGAAGAGGGGCAGTTTATGAAAGCTTGAGAAAGATGCAAAACTCGGGAATGAGTCAGGAAGAAATTCAAAGGATCACAATAATAAAGAATATTTAACGTAGGACAAAGCTGGAATAAGAATTATTTCAGTTCAGAAGCAGGGATAAACGTGACAAAAAAGAAAGAAAAATGAAGGATGCTGTAATTGAAATCAAAAGAAGTCCGAAACTCAATATTTATTGTTTTTAAGTTTATGAGTAGAAAGGGTGTAAGAGGGCTAAGGGTAGATGTAGGTTGTAAAAATGGCATTCCTCCGCCAAAAAAGAGGGCTATTAATAACCTTTTAAAAAATTGATAGATAGATAGAGATATAGATATAAAGATACACATATTTATAGATATATTGATAAACAAATAAATAGATAGATTGGTAGAAATATTGATAGATAGTTGACAGATAGATTGACAGATAGATTGATAGATAGATTAATATAAAGATTCATAGATTGATTAATAGTTTGATTGATAAATAGATAGATAGACAGATAGATAGACAGACAGACAGATAGATAGATAAGTCAATTTTTAGATAGAAAGATAGATTGTTTGATTGATTAATAGATAGATAGAAAGATAGATTGTTTGATTCATTAATAGAAAAAAAGTTAAATAGACCAATTGATAAATTAATTGAAAGCCAGATAGATAGACAAATAGACTAATAGATAGACTAATAAATAGATAAATAGATAGATAGATAAATAGATAGACAAATAGATATAAAGATAAATAGAAAGAAAGAAATAAAGAAATATAGATATATAGATAAATAAATAGATAGATAGTTAGACAAACAAATAGATAGATCAATAGATAGATCAATAGACAAATCAATGGACAAATATATATATATATATATATATATATATATATATATATAGATTAATATATAGATAGATAAATAGTCAGATTAATAATTAGATTGAAAGATAGATTTAAAGATTAAATGATAGAGAGATCGATAGTTAGATTGATAAACAAATTAATAGATAGATTGGTAAACAATTTGAGGGATAGATTGATAAATAGATTTATAGATAGATAGATATACTATATATAGTCATTTAGATAGATTGAGAGATATACAAATAGATAAAAAATTGAAAGATAGATATACAGATAAATAGACAGATAGATATTCATATAGTTAGATAAATTAAAAGAAAGATTGAATTATTAATAAATAGATAGATATATAGACAAATAGATAGATAGATAGATAGACAGATAGAAACATAGATAGATAGATAGACAGATAGATATACAAATTTATAAAAGATGGACAAATAGATCGATAGACAAATATATTGACAGATAGAAAGATAGATAAATAGATTGATAGACAAATAGATAGATAGACAAATAGATAAACATATAGATAGACACATATACACACAAATAGACAGATAGATAGACTGACAGATAGATAAATAGATAGTTAAACAAATAAATAAACTCATAGATATATAGATAGATAGACAGATAAAGAGAGACAAATAGATATTAAAATATATAAAAAGATAAACAGATAGTTTGATAGATAGATAGATGGATAGATAGACCGATAAATAGATAAATAGATAGATAGATAGTCAGAGAGAAAGATAGACAAACATATAGACAAACAAAAATATAGACATATAAACAAAAAGATAGATAGACAGATAGATAAATAGATAAATAAAAAGATAAATAAAAAGATATACAGGTAGATAGACATTTAGATAGAAAGATATAAAAAAAGATATATAGATAGATTCATTGATAGATAGACATATAGATAAACAGATAGATAGATATATAGAGAGACATATATACAAACTTATAGAAAAACACATAGAAAATAGATATATTGATATTTATATAGACAAATTGACATATAGATAAACAGAAAGTTAAATAGACAAATAAATAGACAAATAGATAGTCAGATAGACAAACAAAGATATAGATAGATATATAGATATATAAATAGATAGATAGACAAATAGATAGGTTGATAGATAGTTTGACAAATAGGCTGACATATAGAAAGATAAATAAATAGACAGAAAAACTAATTGATAGACATTCAAATAGAAAGACAGATTGATTGATTAATTGATAGATAGATAGATAGATAAATAGATATACATATAGATAGAAAGATTGATAGATAGATTTATATACAGATTGCTTGACATATTTATAGACATTTTGATAGATAGATAGATAAATAGATAGATTGATCGATAGATAAAGATACACACACACACACACACACACACACACAGACATATTGATTGATAGATGGATAAAAAAATTAATAGATTGATTGGTAGAAAGATTGATAGATAGATTGATAGATAGAATGATAGATAGATTAATAGAGAGATTCATAAATTGATTGATAGATTGAATTATAGACAAATTGAAAGACAAATAGATAGATAGATTGATAGACAAATATATAAATAAATAGATAGATAGATAGAAAAAATTTAGATAGATATATAAATAAACATCTAGATAAATAGATGGATAGATAAAAAAACATATAGATAGATAGATAGACAGATACATAGATAGAAAGTTTGATAAATTATTAGAAAAATAGATAGATAGATGGACAGATAGATAGACAAATAAATAGATAGAAAGATAGATAAATATATATAGACAAATAAATGAACATATTGATAGATAGATAGAGAGAGAGATAGACAAATAGATAAATAGATAGATAGAGAGATAGTGAGATATGCACACACACAAACATAGACAGATAGACAGAAAGATAGATAGAACGATAGACATATATATAGATAGAATGATAGAATCATAGATCATTAGATAGAAAGATATATAGATAGATAGACAATAGATAGACAAATAGATAGACAAATACTCTTATAGATAGATTGATAGTCATATTGATAGATAGATTGAAAGAGAAATAAACAGACATATATATAGAAAGTTTGATAGTTAGATACATAGACAGATAGATAAACATATAAATATATTGAAAGATATAACAATAGAATATTAGATAGATAAATAGTCATATAGATAGACATAAAGGTAGATAGCTAGATAAACTAATAGATTGACATATTGATTGTCAAAAATATATACAGATAAATAGGTAGGTAAATATATAATACATAGATAAAAAAATAGATAGAAGAATAGATAGACATATATTTGACAGATATATATATATAGATAAATAAATAGGTAGACAAATATATAGACATATAGAATGAAAAATAATTAAAAAAAAAGATATGTAGATAGATATATAGATAGATACATATAAAGATAGACATATATATAGATAGATAGTTATTCAATTAGATAAGACAGATATATTGACATATAGATTGATAAATAGATAGACAGATAGAAAAATAGATAGATAGATAGATAGACAGAAAAAAAGTTAATTATATAGATAGATAGATGACTGATAGATAGACATTTAGAAAGTTAATTATATTGATAGATAGATAGACACATAGATAGATAAATAGATAAATAAATAGATAGATAAATAGATATACAAATAGATAGATAGATACATAGATAGACATATAGATAGATAGATTGATAGAATTTAGATAGACAAATATATAGACTAAAGATATATAGATAGAAATATAGTTAGACAGAAAGATAGACTGATTGATAGACAGACAGACAGATATATAGATAGATAGATAAACAATAAAACAGATAGAAAGACATATAGATAGACAGACAGATATATATATATATATATAAAAGAAGGTAGATAGATAAATAGATAGATAGATTGATAGACAAATTTATATATAATTAATAATAGAAGATTGATAGATAGATTAAAAGATACATTGATAGATAGATTAAATGTAAGATAGATAGACAGATTGATATAAATATTGATAGAAAGGTATAGAGATAAATAGATAGATAGATAGATAGATAGGAAAATTATTAGATAGATAGACAAATTGATAAGAAGATGGATAGATAGGTAGATAAATAAATAGATACACACACACACATATACACACATAAATAGATAGATAGATCGACAAATAGATAGATAGACAGATAGATAGATAAATAGATAGGTAGTTATATAGATTGTAAATAGACATATAGAAATAAAAATATATTGACATATAGATAGATAGATAGATAGATAGACACAAACAGACAGATAGATAGACCAAAAGATTGACAAATAGATATAGACAGATAGAGAGATAGATAGATAGACATATAGATAAATCCACAAAATGATAGACAGATATAGATAGATTGATAGATAGATATACTTATAGTTAGATGGATAGTGAGTTGGATAGATAGATAGATAGACAGATAGATAGACAGATAGATAGACAGATAGATATATGGATAGATAGATAGTCAAATACATAAATAGATAGGCAGATAGATAGTCTAATAGATACACAAATAGATAGAGAAATATTTATTCAGATAGATATATAGATATATTGATAAATAGATAGATTGATTGATAGAAAAATAGAAAGATTGATAGACATATAGGTAGATAGATAGATTGATTGATTGATTTATACACATATGGATAGATCGATCAATAGATACATAGAAAGATAGTTAGATTGATAGATATACAAATAAATAGACATATTTATAGATTGATCGATAGACAGATATTAAGAATGATAGATAAACTAATAGATAGATAGATAGACAAATAGAAAGAGAGATTGATAGATAGATAGATAGTTACATAGATATGCAAATAATTAAACAGATAGATATATAGATATATAATCATATTGATTTTTCAAATAGATTTATAGATAGTTAGACATATAGATATACACATTGATAACTACAAAAAATATCTATTTAGCTAAAAAAATTTAACTAGGCATAAATTTCATAGATAAATTAGCTAGGGATCAGCTAAGGTATAACAACGGATTTTTGATTTTACTATAAATTAAAATTTTTTGATGGATTAGTGATGAAAATGTTTGAATAAAAATCTTCCATCACTAAAATTATCGTAGATATTCGCTCAAATAAAAGAAGGAAATTTAGTGATGGAATTAGAGCTAAAATATCCCTAGCTAATTAGAACGAGACAAAACCCATCACTAAATAATTATCTAAATTTATTTTTTTATGATTTTATGTATAATTGAAAGCGATTATTCCTTAAATATTTATTTTCTCAAAATATATGCATTTAGTTAGGGATTTTTCCCTATCTATTTGGGTTACTGATAATTTCCATCACTAATCTTTAATGATTTAATTTTTTAAGCATTATTTATTTTAATATTTTATCTAATTTTCTATATTAAAGGTATGTCATGGTCTATAGATGAGCGATCCTTGAAAGACACAATCTCTTCATATAATAATAGAAATATATATTATAAATTAAAATTTTAATAAATATATAAATACGACTAAAAATTTATTTTAAATTAGACTAAAATAACTATTTTTTTATAATAAATTAATTAAAAATTATACAAAATTTTTTTTTGAAATTTTTATTTATGATATTTAAATATTTGTATTTAAAAACATTATATAATTTATTATATAATTATAATAATTTTTTAAATATTTTAATTAATAAATAAACATAAATAAAAATAACTGCTAATAAAAAGTTAAAATAAACATTTATTTGATTAAATATAAAAATTTATAAAAATATATGAATTAATGAATAAACAAGTAAACATTTATATTATTAAAGCTAAAAATTTTTTTTAATGATTATAAGAATCTTTTAAAAATATAATGACTAAAATATTTGAAATTTTTGAATAATAAAAAAAATTCAAATTTTTCATAAAATTAAAAAAAAATAAGTTGATATTTAAAGATTAATACATATATGCTTTAATTACATCAAAAAAATTTTGATGATCTAAAAAATAAATATCTCGGTGTGTTTATTAAATCAACACTTAAATTATTCAAATTTATAATGACTAAAAGATACAAATTTTATGCATTTATAATTATTCCTATTATATTAATAAAAAAAATTGAATTCTTATAAATTTATAACCATTATATATATATGAAATACTTTATTATTATATATTATTATTTTATTTATTAATGAAATAATATCAATTATGGTTAAATAAAAATCTATTTCATTTTTTTTATTTAAATTATTTATTTTTTATAATTTTAGTTTACTTTTATATTTTTGATCTTTGTTTTCTATTTATTTACATCCAATTTAGTATTTATAGTTTCCTTGTCAAAAAATGATAAGGCATTAAGAACTTATCATTTTTTCTATATTTCAATGACGAAGAGAGGAGAAGCAAAACGAGACTAAGGGAGCAACCTACAAAATCTATCTCTTCTTGTTACCAGGTAATATTATCATATCTCTTCTCCTTTGGAATTCTATATATATATATATATCTATCTCTATCAATTTAATTACCATTGGAAGATTTTGGTTGTTATAGAATATTCGGGTTTGATTTTTTTTCTCCCAATTTTCCTTCTTTTTTCTTCTATTTTAATATCACTTATATGATTTTTACTCTACACTAGTAATTAAACAATAAATTGTCAGTCTACACTTTGTTCTCTTACTATTTAAATTTTTAGGGTTTTAAATATTTCAAATACAAATTGTTTGCATATTGTTTTCTGCTTCTGTACCTTAAAAAAATTATTTTTAATGTTTTTTACTTCTGTAACTTAAGAAAAAACAAACTTAATGTTTATCAGTTATATTTTTGTTGTCTCCAAAAATATTATAAATAGATAATATTATATATAAACTTTTATACTTTTATATAATCGTATGACATAATATATAAATGTCTATACTTTAATATATATAAACATATTACATTATATATAAACACCGATATGTTTATATAAACTTATAATGTTATATATAAATATTTATACATATGTATTAATGTTTATAAATATCTATACAACATTTACATAAAACTATCTATTTATATAATTTTATATATAACAATTATATAACATATAAAATGTTTATACATTTTTGTAAATATTTATTAACATTTTAATTTTTATATAAATATATAATATTTATAATGTTTATATAAATGTGATATATATATTATATAAAATTTATAAAAGTGTTACATATATTTAATTATATATAAATAACATTTATAAAAATATTTAAGAACAAATATTATATTTAAACACTTGTATAATTATATAATCAAATACCATTATATATAAAAGTATTTATATCTATATTAATTATTATGTAAACTAATTTTATAACTATATGTATTACTAGACAAAACTATTTTTTTAACTATATAATAATTTATAACTATATGTATAATTCAATATAACTATATTTCTAACAAAATATACTATATGTATAATAATATATAACTATATATAATTGTATTTTACTAAATGTATAACTATAAAAATGTTATATATAATTATATCTTTAACTACATATACATATATATCTACATGTGAATAACTATATATAAATATTTGTATAACTATGTAACACTCTATATAATTAAATATAACTATATTTGTAACTATGTATACATATATGTATTCATATAATTAAATCTATATATTTGTTTATAATGTAGTATACATTTATGTATAACTACTTATAACTACTTGTATGAATATATCTATATATATCTATATGTTTAACTATATATGAATCTATTTTTAACTATATATACTATAATTATAATAACATATAACGATAAATAATTGTCTTTGACTACCTGTATAACTATAAAAACATTTTACTATAACTATATTTAAATATATAATTAACAATATATATTTAATATACATTTTAATATATTTGTATATAAAAATGTATTTTACTATATCTATACCTATAAATAATTATATGTGCGCATATATAAATTTATATAAAAATATATATATATCTACATGTAAAAATATAAGTATAACTATATGTGTAACTATATGTATAACAACATGTAACTATATTTATAATTACTATATAACAACATACAACATTATGTTTAACTACATGTGTATAACTATATATAAATATTTGTATAACTATGTTACACTCTATATAATTAAATATAACTATATTTGTAACTATGTATACATATATGTAAATCTATATATTTGGTTATAACTTTGTATATATTTATGTATAACTACATATAACTACTTGTATGAATATATCTATATATAACTATATGTTTAACTATTTATAACTACATATACTAGTTATATAATAACATATAATTATAAATGGGATATTAATAATTTGTTGCACTAACTTGAAATTAAATGACAAAAGATATAATATCAACAATATCTAAGCACATAGCATTGGTTCGATATAGCATATTGTTGAAATAAGTGTCGTACTCTTACCTAATCCCACCCCTTGGGCCTCTAGCTCATATATGAACTTATGTATGACAAAAGATGTAATATATGATAGGTTTGTATAGAAGAAATATGTTAGTTCTTTTTTGTATTTCCTTATTCTAACACTACATTCTCTATGTGTCTCTCTCTCCCTCTATCATTCTTTCTGTGTCACTCTCTCTACCTCTTTTTCTTTGTGTCACACACACACACACACACACTCTCTCTCTTGCTATTTTCTTTCTTGCAGTATTTCTTTTTTGCTTTGTCTTTTTCTCTCTCCGTCTCCCTCTATCTCTCTTTCTCCCTTCTCTCTCTCTCTCTCCATCTCTCTCTCTCTCTCTCCCATCTCTCTCTCTCTCTCCCCCTTTCTCTCTTTCTCTCTCTTCCTCATTTCTCTCTCTTTCTCTCCCTCCTTTCTCTTTCTCAACAAAGAAGTACAGACATATCTATTGCACCAACATTCCAAGAAGATGACATAAATAATATTGAGCATGTGCATGTAGATGGTGATCTAGTAAATATATATGACTCAAATGGTGGCCTAATAGAAATTGGTGATGATCAATTTCTATCAAAAGATGAGTTGGAACTTCTCTCTCTCTCTCTCTCCCATCTCTCTCTCCCTCCCTCCATCTCTCTCTCTCTCCCCCTTTCTCTCTTTCTCTCTCTTCCTCATTTCTCTCTCTTCTCTCTCCCTCCTTTCTCTTTCTCAACAAAGAAGTGCAGACATATCTATCGCACCAACATTCCAAGAAAATGACATAAATAATACTGAGCATGTGCATGTAGATGGTGATCTAGTAAATATATGTGACTCAAATGGTGGCCTAATAGAAATTGGTGATGATCATTTCTATTAGAAGATGACTCAATTTCTATCAGAAGATCAATTGGTGATGATCAAAACCAGACGAAAAGTCAGAAGATCAATTAGAGAATGATAATTATGCCGATAATTAAATTGGTATAATTGTATTATAATATTAAACTATCATAAACTTTCTATATTTTGATGAAATATATTGGTGTGTTTTATTATAAAATGCATGATTCTTCATCATATCTCTATTATTTGTTCTATGTTTTTATTTTTGTATAGTAGATGACATCTAAAGGATGTGGCCATGGTGGAGGTGGACAAGACGTATAATGGACCAAATTTATATAGTATTTTATACCATGTTGCAAATTTATTACCATCTCATACCCACCATATCCAGACTTAAACATCACAAACATCATCTCCATTTTTATCGCCATCACCATCATTGACACATTTACTATCACCTTTATCAGATATAAGCCCACCACCCATTGTCCTTCCTGCAAACACTTTTGATCCATCACCATCTCATACACTACATTTTACACCGATAGTTACCTCATTTATAAAATCATCGATGTCACCAAATGTTGTGCCTTCTTCTGCATTCAGTGTTACGTTAGTAATTGAGATTGTGGATGAGAGGTATAAGAAATATTTAAATATTACTAGAATAAAATATTATGATGATCCTGTTAATAATTTTTTTATATATAGTTATGATTTGCTTTTTTTTCAATGTTATTTATTTATCCGTATAGTTTTATTCTATCTCTCAAGTGTTCGGCTATAATTACAAAGTCTTTCAAGAAAATTTTTGATTCTAAAACATTATCATTGAATAAAGTTTCTGAATCGACAAAAGAGTCCAATTTTAATGACTTTGAGTAAAAATAATGAAACAAAAGCATTGAAAATTAAGTATCTACTTAGTTGACTATTATGTTGGTTTTTATTCAAGCAGCAAATAATTATGTCCTTGTTATTAATATAATTTTTTTTGTGATATTTCTATATATAGAATAAGTGCACATGGACACTCAAATTTGATAGAAAGATAAAGTCATTATGAGAGAGCAAAACTACTGAATGCTATTCTGATTATGCCCATAAATTGAAGAATATAAAAGAAAGAGCTAAATTTTTATCCAAGTATGACTGGTTCGAGTGGCTTAAGTATTGGGAGGAGCTAGATGTTAAAAAAAATCATAGATTACCAGCAAAAATTAATGAACTAGGGTAGCCGACTAGGTATAGGAATTTCTAGCCACACAATTGGGTCAAAGTCGAGCATTGAGCATGCTCGAGATTTAGTATACTTTTAAAATTTTTATTATTTATATATTTAGTGGTTGTCCTAATATTCTAAATAAATTTAATCAATGCATGGTTTTATTAATTTTGTTAAATTTTTTATCATTTGTTGTTTTATGACTTAATAAATACATACTCGAGGCTGGATAATTGAGTTGAGATCCTAGTTTTTATGAGATTTTCAGAAAGATGCATGTGAAAAAGAAAATGGTCAGTTTGTTGACAGCAAGTCTCAGATGATTGCTATAAGAATCTGTTATATTAATAAAATATAATAGTACCACATTAAATTTTGAAAGTTGTTTGGAATGCAAAATATAAACCAATTTTATGTATATCTATAATAGTATTTTTAACTATTTTATCACAAAAATTAATGGAGGAATGTGTGACAACTGCTTCTCAACAAGTTGAGGGTTCTATGGATCTTCAACAATTGACTATGATTCTATCTATTTAGAGACCATAAGAGGTCATAAGAAGCAGCGAGTGTACCATGCCATGTCTGGCCCATCATGGTTCTGTGAGGACAAGCCCGGTATGGGCCCCTGGCCCAAAATCCACCGGGTTCGGCCTAGTTCGGTCTAGTTCACGGCATGCCAAAACCCAAATTTTTTTAAAAAAGTATGGATTCACGGCATGCCTCCATGCCACCTTCACCCTTTAATGGCTCGACTAGCTTTGCCCATTGGGCATCGGCTCACCGTGACCACACTCAGTGTGTGGTCACGTCTGACGTGCCCCTAAGCCAGGCCCTCATGCGGTGCTTGGCACGGCACGTGGGCCAAATTTCCTCGGCTAGGCTGGGCACGACCGGTGCCGAGGGTGTGCCCGGCACGGGCCCATGCACATCATAGTAGCATGCCATGTCGGCCCAGGGACAGCCAAATCATGTTGTGCCTCATGCAGGACCGGGCCGGCCTAGCCTAATTGACACCTCTAATCTATCTATCTATCTATCTTTCTGTTAGTCTCTCTATCTATTTATTTTTCTATCTATCTGTATATATATTTGTCAATATATCTGTCTACTTATTAATCTATCTATCTATATGTCTATCTATCTATTTATTTATCTATATGTCTATGTATTTCTTTATCTATCTATCTATAAATATGTTTATCATTCTTTATATCTATCAATATATCTATCTATCAAACTATCCATTTATCTTTCTTTCTATTTATTTCTCTATCATTCTATCTATTTATCTACATAACTATCTATCTATCTGTCTGTCTGTTTATATGTATATCAATCAATCTATCTATCTATCTTTGTCTCTATCTATCTATCTCTCTAAATATCTATCTATTTATCAATATGTTGGTCTAGATATCTATCTATCTATATGTGTGTCTATCTATCTATCTTTCCAGCTATCTATTTATATGTTTATCAATCTTTCAATCTTTTTGTCTATTTATCTATCTATATATTTATCTATCTATCTATTTATTTACTTGTCTATCTGAATGTCTATTTATCGCATTATCAATCTTTCTATTTATCTTTCTATCTATCTATTTTGTGATGTATCTTTCTATCTATTTGTCTATCTATCTCTCTATGTATCTATCTATCTATCTATTTGTATATCAATATACCTATCCATCTATCTATCAATCTCTCTATAAATATGCCTATCAATCTATCTATGAATCTATTTTTCAATTGGTCTATCAATATATCTATCAATGTGTATATAAATCAATCTTTTTATATATCTATCATTTTGTCTATATATCTATCTATCTATACGACTTTTTATTTGTATGTCTATTTGCCGATATACCAATCTATCTATCATTATATGTATATATATGTCTATCTATATGTCTACATATCTATCTATATATCTATCTATTTGTCTATCGATTTGTTTATATAATTGTTTATCTATATATCTGTTTGTCTAACTATCTGTATATCAATCTGTCTATCTATTTGTCTAATTATTTGTCTATCTATATGTCTATATATATGTCTATCTTTTTATCTATATTCTATTTAATTATTTGTCTATTTATCTTTCTATTTATCTGGGTATCTATCTATCTATCTATCTATCTATCTATCTATCTATTCTATATATCTATTTGTCTATCTATTTGTCTATCTATTTGTCTATCTCTCAATTTATCTATCTGTCTATTTACTTGTCTAATAATCTATCTATCTATCTATCTATCTATGTATCTTTCTTTCTATCTGCCTATCTTTTTGTCTATCTATATGTCAATAAATCTATCTATCTATTTGTCTATAAATCTATCTATCTATCTATCTATCTATCTGTCGACTTATCTATCTATCAATAAGACTATCGATCTTTCTATCAAACTGTCTATCTAGCTAGCTATCTATCTATCTATCTATATAAATATCAATCTAATATCATTTTATCTATCTATCTTTCTTTCATTCTAATTATCTATCAATCTGTCTATCTATCTTTCAATCTAATTATCTATCTACTTGTCTATCAATTTACCTATCTATCTATTAATCTCTCTATCTATCTATTTATCTATTAGTCTATCTATCTATCTATCTATCTATATGTATATCTTTTTGTCTATTTATCTTCTATCTATCTATATATATATCTATCTAACTATATATGTATCTGCCTACCTACCTATCTATCTATCTATCAATCTATCTTTCAGTATATCTATCTTTATATATATATATATATATATATATATATATATATATATATATGTCTATCTATCTGTCTGTCTGTATGTCTGTCTATCAATCTATTTATCTATCTATGTGTCTGTTTGTCTATCTATCTATCTATCTATCTATCTATCTGTCTGTCTGTCTATCTATCTATTTGTCTATTTATCTATCTATCTGTCTGTCTGTCTATTTATCAGTCTATCTATCAGTCTATCTATCTATCTATCTATCTGTCTGCCTGCCTATCTATCTATATATCTATCTATTAATATGTCGATGTATCTATCTATCATTCTATTTTTCTTATATCTATCTTTCTATATATCTATCAAACTATTTTACTATCATTTTCTCTATCTATCTATATATCTATATGTCTATCTATCTATCTATCTATATATCTATCTATCTATATATCTATTTGTCCATCTATCTTTCAATCTATCTTTTTATTGATCTATCTGACTGTCTATATGTCTATCTATCATTCTATCAATTTCTCTATCAATCAATCTATCAATTTGTTTATCAATCTGCCTATTAATCTATCTATCATTCTATCTATATATTTGTCTATCTATATATCTATCTATCTACATATCTATCGATCTATCTGTCTGTCTTTCTACGTGTCTATCTCTCTATCTATCTATTTATCACTCTTTCTATTTATTTATTTATCTATATGTCTATCTATTATCGCTCTATCTGTCTATGTATTTGGCAATCTATCTATCTATCTATCTGTGTATTTATTTGTATATCTAGCTATCTATCTATCTATAAATATATCACATTATCTATCTACCAATCTAACTTTCTATATATATCTTTATCTATCTATCTATCTATCTATTTGGCTATCTATCAGTCTATCTATCTATTTATTTATTTGTTTATTTTTTGTCTATCTATCTATCTTTCTACATATTTCTATATAAATCAATCAATCCATATATCTATTTATCTATCTATCTATCTATCAATTTATATATATCTTTATCAATCTATCTAATAATATTTCAAACTATCTATCTATCTATGTATCTATTAGTTGATATATGTCTAACTAACTTTCTGTTTATCATTTTGTCTATCTTTTGTCTATCTATCGGTCAATAAATAATTCTATTAATCTTTCTATAAATTAGTCTATCAATCAATAAATCTATCTGTTTATAATTCTTTCAATCAATCAATCAATCTATCTATCTATCTTTCTATATGTCTATCAATCTATCTATCAATCTGCCTATCTATCTATATCTCTATTTATCTATATATCTATCTAATTATCTGTCTATCAATTTGTCTATCTACATGTCTATCAAAGTATCAATTAATCTATTTATCAATTTATTTATAAATCTTTATATCATTCAATCTTCTATGAATATATATATATATATATATACATATCAATTTGTTTATCTATCTTTCTATGTAATCACTTGTCTATCTAATTTCTATCTATCTATTTTATATCTATCTATCTTTCTATTTATATATCATTCTATATTTCTATTTGTTAATCTTTTTATCTATCTATTAATATATCTATCACTCTATATTTTGTATATCTATCTGTATATTTATCTATGTATTTCTCTCTCTCTCTCTTTCTATCTATCTGTATATTTATTTGTCTATCTATTTATCTATCTATTTTTGTGTCAATCTATCTCACTATCTAATTATCTACCTATTTGTCTATCAATATGTCTATCTATCTGTTTATCAATATGTCTATCAATTTGTCTGGCAATCTGTCTATAAATCTTTGTATTAATCTATCTATCTATGTGGCATTCTATCTGTCTATATATTTATATATATGTACGTCTATCTATCTATCTATCTTTTTATCTATCTATCTCTTTATCTATCTATCTATCTATCTACCTTTCTAACTATTTATCTATAAATTTGTCTATCAATCTATCTATGTATCTATTTATCTTTCTATCTATATATCATCTCTATTTGTTTATCTATTTATCTATCTATGTGTCTATCTATCTATCTACATATCTTTCTATCTAACTATCTATCTGTCTATTTATCTATGTATCTATTTATCTTTCTATCAATCTATTTGTCTTTATATCTGTCTATCTTATTATCTATATATATGTTTATCTACCTACCTATATATTAGTCTTTTAATCTATCTATTTATCTATCTTTGTATCTATCTGTCTATTTATCTATCTAAATGTCTCTCTATCTATCTTTCTATCTATCTATTTATCATTCTATCAATATATCTATATATATCTTTATCTATTTGTCTAAAAATGTGTATAACACTCTATCTATATATCTATTTATCTATCTTTCTATTTTTCTATCTTTTTTATTTTTCAATCTATCTATAAATCTATATATTAATCTATCTATTAATATGTCTATCAATCTTTTAATCAATCTATCTATTAATCTATCTATCTATCTATATATCTATCTATTTATCAATCTGTTTATAAATATATCTGTTTGTCTGTCTGTCTATCTATCTATTTGTTTATCTATACGTCTATCTATCTATTATATCTACTTATATATCTAATTGGTCTATCTATCTAGCTATCTATATTTTGATCTATATATCTAATAATCTAATAGTATATCTAACTTTCCTTCAATCTCATTATCAATCTGTCTATCATATATATATATATATATATATATATATATCATATATATCTATATATATCTATTTTAGTTTATTTCTATTTGTATATTTAACTGCCTATGTATTTTTATATCTATCAATCTATTTATCAATCAGTAAATCAATAAATCAATCTAACTGTCAATCAATCAATCTATCTATCTAATTATTTATCTATCAATATTTTGATCTGTCTATATATCTATCTATATATATCTTTATCTCCATGTCTAATAATCTATCTAACTAGCAATTATCTATTTATCTATCTATCTATCTATCTAAATATCAATATGTCTTTATATCTGTCTATCTTTTTTTCTATCTATCTTTCATTCTATCTTTCTATCAATCTGTTTATAAATCTTTTTATCAATCTGTCTATCAATTTGTCTAGCAATTTGTCTATAAATCTTTGTATTAATCTATCTATCTATCTATGTGTCATTCTATCTGTCTATATATATATATATATATGTACGTCTATCTATCTATCTTTTTATCTATCTATCTATCTACTTTTCTAACTATTTATCTATAAATTTGTCTATTAATCTATCTATGTATCTATGTATCTATGTATCTTTCTATCTATATATCATCTCTATTTTGTTTATCTATTTATGTATCTATGTGTCTATCTATCTATCTACATATCTTTCTATCTAACTATCTATCTTCTATTTATTTATATATCTATTTATCTTTCTGTCAATCTATTTGTCTTTATATCTGTCTATCTTATTATCTATATATATGTTTATCTATATACCTATCTAGCAGTCTATTAATCTATCTATTTATCTGTCTTTGTATCTATGTGTCTATTATCTATCTAAATTTCTCACTATCTATCTTTCTATCTATATTTATCCTTCTATATATATATATTATATATCTTATCTTATTTGTCTAAAATGCTACAACACTCTATCTATATATCTATTTATCTATCTTCTATTTTCTCTATCTTTTTATTTTCAATCTATCTATAAATCTATATATTAATCTATCTATTAATATGCTATCAATCTTATAATCAATCTATAATAATCTATCTATCTATCAATATATCTATCTATTTATCATTGTTTATAAATATATCTATCTGTCTGTCTGTTTGTTGTCTATCTATTTATTTATCTATATGTTTATCTATCTATTTAGCTACCTGTATATCTAATTTTCTATCTACATTATCTATCTATCTATCTATCTAGTCTATCTTTCGATCTATATATCTAACAATCTAATTGCATATCTATTTTTCCTTCAATCTCTTTATCAATCTATCGATCAATCTATATATATATATATCTATCTATCTATATAACTATCTATTTTTCTTTCTATTTGTCTATTTAACGCCTATTTATTTTTATATCTATCAATCTATTTATCAATCAATCAATCAATATATCAATCTAACTGTCAATCTATATATCTATCCATCTAATTATTTTTCTATCTTTTATCTGTCTATCTATCTATCTATATATATCTTTATCTCTCTGTCTAATAATCTATCTAACTATCAAATTATCTATTTATCTATCTTTCTATCTATCTATCTATCTATCAAAATCTCTATGTCTTTCTATCTGTCTATCTTTTTACTATCTATCTTCATTATATCTTTCATTCTATCTTCATTCTATCTTTCATTCTATCTTTTATCAATCAGTTTATAAATCTTTTTATCAATCTATCTATCAAACTTTTTATTAATCAATCAATCAATCTATCTGTCTACCAATTAATCGATCAATCAATCTATCTATCTTTTTATCTATTTGTCTACTTATCTATTTGTCTATCAATCTCACTATTAATCTATCTATTAAACTATTAATAATCATTCAATTCATATATCTATTTATCTATCAATTTCTTTATTTATCTAACTATTTATCAGTATATATATCTATCATTCTATCTATCAATCTTTTATTCTTTATATATATCTATCTATCTATCAATCAATTTGTATATCTATCTATCTATCAATAAATCAATCAATCATTCTATCTGTCTATCTATTTTCTATCAATCAATCAATCAATATATCTATCTATCTATCACTTCTATCTATCTATCTATCTATCTATCTATATATCTCTTATCTATCTTTCTATTTGTTTATCTGTCTGTCAATCTGTATATTTATTTCTCTATTCTATAAAAAAATCTATCTATTTGTCTATCTATCTATCTTATATCTATCTATCTTTCAATTTCTCTGTCTATCTATCTATCTACCTATCTATCTATCTATCAATATAATGATCTATTTGTCTATCGTTATGTCTTTATATTTGCTTAACTATCTATCTATCAATTTTTCTTTATCTATCTATCTATATATATCTATATGTCTATCTATTTGTCTCTCTATTTGTATCTATCTATTATCTATCTATCTATTTGTCTATCTATCTGTATATCTTTCTATCTATCTATCTATTTGTCTATCTATCTATATATCTATCTATCTATCTATCAATTTATCTATTTGTATACCTATTTATCTATTTATCTATCTTTCTATCTATCTATATTTATAACAATTTCTCTGTAAGTCTATCTATTAATCTATGTATCAATATATCTATTAATCTATCTATCATTCTATCTATCTATTTGTCTTTTCAACCTATCTACATATCTATCTATTAATCTACCTGTCTACCTATCTATATATTAATATGTCTATCTATCTATCTATCTGTTTATCTATTTGTCTATCTATCTATCTATCAGTCTATCTTTCTTTATTTCTATCTATTAATATATTATCTTTTTACTCTTTATCTATTTATCTATTTATCTATTTATCTGTATATATGTCTATCTATATATATATCTCTATCAATCTAATCTTTCTATCTATCTATCTTGTATCTATCTTTCTATCTATCTGTCTATCTTTCTGTCGATATATCTGTCTATCTACCAGTCTATCAATTTGTTTATAAATTTATTTATCAATCTATCTATCATTCTATTTTTCAATATTTTTAAGAATCTATTTATCTATCTGTCTATCAATCTGTCTATCTATCTATCTATCTATCTCATCTATTTATCTACTTATTTATCTATCATTTGTCTATCTATGTTTCTATCTATCTATCAATCTATCTTTCTATCTAACTATATATCT
>JAREIK010006806.1:0-25166 GCA_029783825.1 Sapria himalayana | reverse complement strand
AGTCATGAAGATTGATGGATAGATAGACATACAGCCAAAAAATAGACGATCAAATTAGTAAATAGATAGATAGATAGACAAGCGGATAAATAGACAGACGGTCAGTCAGTCCTTAGTTTGCTAAGCAGGCAGATTAGTTAGGTAGGCAGACAGACATACCAAATAGAGAGACGATAAACAACAAATAGACTAACTTACAGACAGACAACAAATAGATAGATAGATTGTTAGATAAAAAATAATAGATAGAAATCAAGATGGATACATAGATTTATAATCAGATTAATAGATATTATTAGACAAATAAATAGACAGATGTATATATATATACACACACACACACACACACACACATATAGACATAATAGATATACATAAAAGATACAGAAAGATATACAGAAAGATAGACAGATAAATAAATAGATAGATAAATAGATAGATTGATTGATAAATTAATAGATATATAGACAAATAAGTATATAGATAGATAGGCATAAAGATAGATAGACAGATAAATTGTCACATAAATAGATAGATAGATACATAGATAGATAGATATATATAGAGATAGATAGAAGAATGATCGGTATATAGATAAATAGATATATCGATACATACATACATTCTTAGATAGATAGACAGATATATATATATATATATATATATATATTATAATATATATATATATTTATTTATTTATTTATTTATAGACATATAGATATACAAAAAGATAGAAAGTTAGACAAATCGATTGAAAGACAGATAGACAGATAGACGACTAATAGATAGATATATAGATAGATAGATAGGTAGGTAGGTAGCTAGAGAGAAAGATAAAAATACAGAAAGAAAGAAGATAATAGATATCTAGATATACATAAAGATATACAGAAAGATCAAGAAAAATAGAGAGACAAACAATAGATTTATAGATCAATATATAGATATGTAGATAGATAAATAGATAGATTTCATATATATATATATATATATATATCAAAAGATAGATAACAGATAGTTACACAAAGAGACTAATATTAAAACACAATGAGACAGACAGAAAAATTGGCAGAAAGATATAAAGATATAAAGATAAATGGAGAGTTAGATAAAAAATATACAGATAATAGACACATTTATAAACACATTGATAGACATATCGATAGATGGATAGAATGATGATATATAAACATATTCATAAACTATTGAAAGACAAATTCATAGACAGATTGATAGATAGATTAAAAGAAAGGTGGATTGACAGAATGATAGTCAGACAGATAGATAGATAAATACACATATAGATTGACGATAGAAAAACAAATAATGATAGATTATTAGACAAATACATAGATAGATAGATATAGTAAAAGATAGTTAATAGATAGTCTTAGAGATAGACAGATAGATAGACTAATAGATAAATAGATAGATATGTAAATATACAAAAAGATAGACATATAGATAGAATGAATGATAGTCATTTTAATAGATAGAAAAATAGACATACAGAAAAACAAATAGATAGTTAGATAGATATATAGATAGATAGATATAAAGATATATAAATTGATAGACAAATAGATTGATTGATAGTTAAATGATAAATAGATTGGTAACAGATAGATTGACTGATAGACAGACAGACAGAATAGATAGATAGATATATAAATAGATAAGATAGACATATTGATAGATATAAAATAAATAAATAGAAAAAAAAATAGATAGATATATAGATAGATAGACTTATAGATAGACAAATTGTTAGACAAATAGATAGATTGATTGATATATAGAATGATAGATAGAGAGATGGATAGATAGATAGATGGATAGATAGCTAGAAAAAACATATATATAAAGATAGATAAATAGATTGATCGATAGATAGAAACATAAATAATAGATAGATAGACAAATTATAGACATATTTATAGATAGATAGAAAAATAGATAGATTGATTGATTGATAAATAGATAATAGATATATAGTCATATTCATATATAAAAAGATAGACAGATAGATAGACGGAAAGATAGACAAATAGATAGATAAGTAGATATATAGATAGATTGATTGATAGATCGATAGACAGATAGACAGATAGAAATACAAACTGACAGACAAATAGATATATTGATATACAGATATATAAACAAGTAGATAGATAGATAGACATATAGTAAACAGATGGATAGATAGATAGATATATTGACGGATAGATCGACAAATATATTCAGAGATATATAGACAGATAGACATATAGATAGATTAAAAGATAGACAGATAGATACTACTAGAAATTCTTTGTTTAGCAATGGAAATTTAGTTAGGCAAATAATCCTTAAGTATTTTGTGAAGGATTATCTAAGAAATAGCAAGAGATGTTTGATTTTACTTTGAATGAAAAGTTACGATAGATTTGTGATGGATTATAAATGGAAATATTCTATTTAAAATATCTCTAGCTAGTATGTCATAGATTTTGGCACAAAGAAAGGTGCTAAATTTAGCATCATCTTTAGAGCTGAATCTTCCCTAGTTAATTAGACCAAGATAAAATCCCTCACTAAATCATTATCTTGAAAATTTTTTTTACAATTATATATTTATATCAAGTGATTAGTCCTTAAATAATAATTTTCACAATATATACATTTAGCTTTGGAATTTTTGCTAGCTATTTATAGATAGACAAATAAATAAATAGATAGATAGATAAATTATAGACATATTTATAGATAATTAGACAAATAGATAGGCAGATTGATTGATAAATAGATAATAAATAGATAGTCAGATAGACATTTACAAAGATAGACAGATAGATAGACGGAAAGATAGACAAATAGATATACAAATAGACATATTGATAGATAGATAGATCAATAGGTAGATAGACAGATATACAAATAGACAAATAGATATACAAATAGATAGACAAATAGATAGATAGATAGATAGATAGACAGATAGATAGATAAATAGGTAGATAGATAAATAGGTAGATAGATAGATAGACATATAAATAAACAAATAGATAGATTATTAAAATATATATTGACACATATATAGACAATTATATTCTTAGATATATCGATAGAAAGATTGACACATAGATAGATTGAAAGATAGACAGATAGATACATAGTTAGATACTAAAATAAATTGTCTGTTTAGCTATGGAAATTTACCTAGGAAAATAATCCCTAGCTAATTTGTGAGAAATTATCTAGGGAATAGCAAGACATGTTTAATTTTACTTTGAATGACAAATTTGTGATGGATTATAAATGGAAAATTTCTATTTAAAAATGTCCCTAGCTAATATTGTCATAGATTTTGGCACAGAGAATGGTGCTGGGTTTAGCAATATCTTTAGAGATGAATCTTTCTTAACTAATTAGATCAAGATAAAATATCTCACTAAATCTTTATCTTTAAAATTATTTTTACAATTATATATTTATAGCAAGCGATTATATATTTATAGACATATAGATAAAATAATAGTTAGATAGATAGACATATAGATAAACAAATATATAGTATATATATTATATATATATTAGTTATATGATTGATAGATAAGAATATATTCATAGATATATAGATAGATTGATAAACATATAGATAGATTGAAAGATAGACAGATAGATACTACAAGAAAATTATTTGTTAGCTACGAAATTTAGCTAGGGAAAAAAAACCCTAGCTAATTTGGAGGGATTAGCTAGGGAATAGTAAAAGATGTTTGATTTTACTTTGAATGAAAAATTTGTGATGAATTTGTAATGGATTATAAATGGAAATTTTCTATTTATAAATATCCCTAGCTAATATTGTCATATATTTTGGTACAAAGAATGGTGCTAAATTTAGAAATATCTTTAGAGATGAATCTTCCCTAGCTAATTAGATCAAGATAAAATTCCTCACTAAATCATTATCTTGAAAACTCTTTTTACAATTATATATTTATAGATAGCGATTAGTTCTTAAATAATAAATTTCACAAAATATACACATTTAGCATTGGAATTTTTTCTAGCTATTTACTTCAAGATTATTTCCATTATTAATCTATAATAAATTATTATATATATATATATATATTATTTGTTTTAATATGTGATATATTTTTGTATATTAAAGGTTCGTCATGGTATATGGATTATGGATCATTGATATATGCTTTCTCCTCATATAATTATAAAAATAGGAAATTATAAATAAATAATTACAAAAATATAAAAATATGAATAAAATTTATATTAATAAAGCCTAATTAACTATTTGTTGGATTATAAAATTTAAAAATATTAAAAAAATAATATTTGATTTAATTAATAAAGATTTTAAATATATGTTTTAATAAAAACATAAAATAATTAATTCTTTTATTATAAACTATTTTTAAAATTTTTGAATTAATAAATGAACATACATAATTATTTTTATTAATAAAAAGCTACAATTATAATTTGTATGATTATAAAAAAAATATTTACAAAAAAACTGAAATAATGAAATAAACATGTAATTATTTATATTAATAAAACTTAAAAAAATATTTTTATGAGTATAGGAATCTTTTTAAAAAATATTTATAAAAATATTCGAATTATTAAAGAACACTTCAAGTGTTATAAAAAAATATCTCTATGTGCTTATTAAAAGAACATTTTAAGTATTTTTTAAGAGATTCAAAAAATTTTTTAAAAATTACTAATGATATTTTTGTCCTAAAAAATACTTAAAATAATTTTTTGTCTTATTAACACAATTAAAGAGTGCTACCAAACTAACCCTAAGTGGATTTGAATTCAAATTTATTTTTACCCCTACTTAAATTTATAACAAGTAAAACCATTGTGTAATATTTTTAATATTAACATTTTTATATTCCATTCTTAATAAATAATAAATAAATATTTTTGTTATCTTCTCATTTAAGTTTAATTAGGATTTTATAAATTATAAAATATATCAAATAATATGAAATTTTATGCCTATAAATTTATTTCATATTATATTCATAAAAATATCTGAATTCATTAAAATTTATAATCATTATATATATATTATTTATTTATTTTATGGTTATAAATAAAATCCTAAACGTCACTTATGTTCACTATTCATCACAATTCCTTTCGGGAGAGGAACTATGATGAACACAGTTTGATTCCATGCTTCTGTAATCTTCAACCACATTCCCTATCTATATGTATTAATCCACGATTCCATGCTTGACTATCGTAATTTGATATATGATTTGCTACAGCTTTTCAACCTGATAAAAGAAATCCCAGGATTCGAATTATTAACATCATTTAGGATCGCACTTGTATCACTATCTGATGATCCACTCTTCAACTCCTTTCCATATAGTTCTGAAAAAGACCCTCCCCCTTGTTCAACAAGCTACTACTCTCCATGTTTTTAGCGTTGACCTATGCCTTCAGTTCCCTAATATATTTTATCAAGGCTTCATGATAATGATCACGGACTTCATAATTGAGCTGTGTGAGCCATAATTTGCTTTCAAAAGGCCATAATCTTTTCTAATTGCTTGGTTTTCCACATAGCATGATAGTTTTGGAACCAAACAGCTATTTGTCTTGACTACAAGCCAAGTTCATGAGCCAGTTTGTTTTTCCTCTCTAGGTTCAAGCTTGTTCTCCACTTCGAAGTTCTTATCCAATGCTTTCACTTAATCTATTATTAAGCGTCTCTTATTTTCTCGAGTCCAATTTCTTAATACTTCTAAACATCATTCTTCATCAAATCCATCAAAAAAAAAGGCATTCTCTTCTATAAACATGATTGCTGCTGTTGTTGCTTTTTTAACTAGAAACATTTTCCTCTACTATAGATGGGCATACTGAAATGAAAGCACAGAGGGAATTAGAGCTGGAAAATATTTTCATTTTTGGAAAGAAATGAAACACCACTAAACCAGATCTAGGAAAAATTGAAGGATGCGATTAGGGAAGCACTAGGCATTATTTTTAAAGCAAGAATGACAAGGCATGACATTTATCTTGCCTCATTGTTCACAGAAGTTTTCGTGCACAAAGGCAGACAAGTGCTTTGTAAATAACTTGTACAACCACGTTCTCTTGTCCATTCAATATTTCTTCATTTTTTTTTTTCCTTTCTGCTCACTCTATGTCCATCTAAATCAGGAAAAAAATGGATCGATGGAGATAATAGTAGTAAAAAAAACTGCTTGAGAATCTGTAGGATCTGCTATGTCTAGCCTCTAGAGATAGTAGTAGCAAGGAGGGACATTATTCTTGTTATTTGAAAGTGATAATCACTATCTGGATCTTTTTTTTGCTACATACAATCATCACGATCAACTAAACTAATTTTGAAATTTTGTTGAACTAGAATAATTTGGTTTACCTTTTATTAAACACCACCTAATAATTTTTACAAACTAAAAACATATGGCACACTTCTATTTGTTTGATATATTTTTATCAATATGTAAGTTCAAATCAATAATTTAATAACTATTATTTACCATATAATGATGGAAGTTCAACCATGAATGGCAAGCTATTGAAGAACAGTGTGCCCTAGAAGTCAAGTTGTTCGGAAATACCCTACTCACACAGAGTAGTAGGTCATTTTTATTTTTTTATTATCCTGTTACTTTTTTTCCAATTTTATTTCTCATAAATGTGGATTCTTCACAGCCATGGGTTTTGCTCATGTTCCACTATTTGAAGTTGTTCTGTATTGTGATCTCTTTGTAGTTCTCGTTTGTGGAGTATCATAACAACAAAATTGTATACCAGTGCTATGCATCTTTATTTATCCAGGTTGGCATTGACAATGATGGAGTAAGTTCCTATCTCATCTACAATATTGTACATATGATATATTTCAAGTGTGTATTATTCTAAATCAAGTTGAGCTAAATCAATTTGTTTTGTTTATTTTTTTTTATTATTTTTTTTTGCTAGTAAATGAGCAATGATATTAGTGAGTAGAATCATACATGTTTTAGCATGAGTTTGTGATTTTTAGAATACATACATATATTAGTTAAAAAAATGGATCATCATTTTGGGAATGCAGTAGAATTTAACTGCAACACGATGAACTTATCTGCCTCATCTTTCAATTCTTGACATGAAGTAATTTAAATAAGTTTTTTTTTTTGAATTCCGATTTCTTAATTGTCAATGTGATCTCGACATCATGTTTCCATTTTGAAAAGGCACATTTTATGTTGGATGAGATGGTCATGAATGGAGCAACATTAACACTATGAGGAGCTCATTGAATAACTATATACAAACTAGAAACATATCTCAACAAAAAAAAAACATAATCAAGCATTATATTTTTTTATTGTGATAACTTCTAAGTTAACGCATAATTCTAAAATGTCTTCTTTCTTTTTATCAAAAAATTTTAGCTGCTAATTGTTGTTTGGACTATTTATGCATGTCTTTTAGATGATTCTACTTTTAAGAATACGTCACAGAAACTTAGTGCATTCATTGGATATTATCAAGAGGGTGGCAATATGCTTGTTGATGAGTTCGTGCACAATAGAACAATGAAAAGCATATTTATAGTAACTAAAATCTTATATAAAGTTCAATTGATACCAACTGAGGCACTCATTAATGCATGTAATGTTGATAGGCTAGTTCACCAATATAGAATGTAACAATTGGATCAAGTGGCTCGAGATTGTAGATGATATTGCAAAAGGTGTTATTTAAAGTTCTTATTAGTGTTTTGATTTATTTTGCAAGCATATGTTGTTAGTGTTAGCATGGTCTAGTGGGCAATGATGCCATGCGATGTAATCCCTAGATGCGTAGCCAATGGTGCATAACTTCTTAGAAGTGCATAGTGTGTGCATGGTGCAGTGAACGTGCATGTGTGCTTGATGTATTGGACATGAACCGTGTGTATGTTTGATGTAGCCATGGTGTAGTGTGTGCAACATGTGGGTTGGTTTGTTGGGTTCTTTTTTATATGTATCAAAGAGGAGTGATTTTCCAAGTTGAATCAAGTGAGTAAAAACTATATAGTTGTTATGAAAGTGGCTAATACTTTGGTTGTTCCATAACTCTTTGACTGCTATAGTAAATGTTGAAAGTTAAGTATGTAATGAAAAATATAATATTTAATTTATATATATCTAGCACAATTTTTTATTTTAAATTTTATTATAAGAACTCATGGAGAAATGTATGAAAGCTATTTCTCACTAGTTGAGGGTTCTATGGATCTTCAGATAACTCTTTAGAAGAATGAAATGCAGGAAATGAAAGAAGTGAATGATGAGATGAAAGAAATAATAAATGCAATGCAACATCATATGACCTAAATGGAGTTATAGTCAGTAGACGTGATGAGATAAATAGCACACTGAGTTTCAGCATAGTACCCATGCAAGAAAGCCAAGCAAAAAAGACACGAGCTAATGATGATGATGATGATTTAGTTTTAAATGATTATATAGATGTGTTATGTTTTGTTTTAACTATGTAATTATTATATAAGATAATTTATTAATAGCTTTTACTTTTTATTAATTATTAATAATGGTTTATAGTATATGTTTTTTTCAATTTAATATAAAAATTTAAAAATATGTAATCAAATTTTTGTAAAAAATTAAATTTGTAAAAAAGTTTTGGAATAAAAATAGTTACGGATTTTCCCCTTGCTAATTTTGCTAGAAAATTTTTTGTATATATTCCAGTCTAAAAATATAAATTACTATTCATAATTATGATCAAAATTAAGAAAGGTGCAAATATAATTAGCTAGGGATATTCTGCGTATCAAAAAATTTGCTATAATTTTTTTTTTTCATTAGTATTTTGTGACGAACACTTTAGCTTGGGATAATTTCTATTGTAAATCCATTATGATTCTATTTTAGTGATGGAATAAGCCTAAATAGTAGGGAATGTTCCCTAGCCACTTAGGTTTTTGGTAGTGATAGACAAATAGACATATAAACAAATAGAAAGATAGACAACAAATAGATATAAAAATATACAATCAAATAGATAGATAGATAGATAGACTGAAAGGAACACATTCAAAAAGGCAGACAATTAGGTAGGTATGGAGACAGACAGATAGAAAATAAATAATCAGACAAATAAATAAATAGACAGACAAATAGATACATAGAAAATAGATAGACAGTTTGAAAGATAGATTTATAGATAAATTTATAGATAGATAGATGACAGATTAATAGACGTATAGATAGATAGATAGGTAGGTAGACATATAGATAGACAAATATATAGATAGATAAATTGACAAATAGATAGATAGATAGATATACATATAGATAGACAAATAGACAAAATGTAGACAGAATGATAAATAGATAAAATGAGAGATTGATAGGCAGATTGATTGATAGACAGACTGATTGATTGATTGATAATTTGATAGATAGATAGATCGACAGATAGATAGATAGATAGATAGACAGATAGATAGACAAATAGATAGATAGATATATAAATAGATAGATAGAAAGATATATAGATAGATTGATTGATAGATAAATAGATAGATTGATTATTAGATAGATAGATATATAAATAACAAAATAGATATATAGATAAATAGATAGATAGATAAATAGATATATAGATAGACAAATAGATAGATAGATAGATATATATATATATATATATATATATATATTAATAGATAGATAGATATACAAATAGATTGATAGATAGATAGATAAATAGACAAATAAAAAGATGATTGAAAGATAGGCAGATAGATAGATAGACAAAAATACTGATAGATAGATAGATAGATAGACAAAAAGATAGATAGATAAATAGATAGATAGATTGATTGATGATTGATAGATTAATAGATAGAAAAATAGAAAAATAGATAAACAGATAGATAGAAAAATTGATAGACAGATTGATAGACATATGGATAATAATTTTGATATATAGATTGATAGACAAATTGATATACAAATTTATAGAGAAATTGATAGACAAATTGATAGACAGATAGATTGATTAATAAACTAAAAAATTGATAGATTGTTAATAGATTGATAAACATATTCTTAGATGAATAAATAGACAAATTGATAGAACTATAGATAGACAAATAGATATACAAATAGATAGATATATAGATTTATTGATAGATAGACAAATAGATAGATATATAGATTTATTGATAGATAGACAAATAGATCGATAGATTATTAGATAATTAAAAGGCAGATTAAAATATAGATAGATAAACAGATAGGCAGACAAATCGATAGATAGATAGATAGAATTAGAGTCGGATAGATAAATAGACTGAAAGCTAAATAGATAGATAAATAGATAGAAAAATAGACAAAAAGATATATATATAGACATATAGACATATAGATAGACTGATAGGTAGACATATAGAAATACAAATAGATAGATAGATTAGTTAGTTTAGTTAGTTAGATAGAAAGAAAAGATAGATAGATAGATAAATAGATAGTAGGATAGATAGATAGAGATAGATAGATAGATAGAATGATATATAAATAGATAGATAGACAAATATATAGATAGATAAATAGACAAAAACATATTGATATAAACAACAGATAGATAGACAGCAAAATAGATAGGGACATAGGAGATAAATAGAGAGATAGAAAGATAGATAGATAGATACACACACATAGATAGATTAGATAGATAGATAGAGAAATACATAGACAAATAGACAGATGGTTAATTAGATAGACATATTGTTAGATTGATAGATAGACAGATAGATAGATAGACAGTTTATATAGAAAGATCGATAGACAATGTAGATAGATAGATAGATATATAGACATATAGATAGATAGACAAGTAGATAGACACATAGATAGATAGATAAATAGATAGATAGACAAAGACAAAAAAAAGTAAAGATAGACTATAGATAGAAAGATAGATAGAAAATTGATGGATAAATAGATAGATAGGAAAACCAGATAGATAGACACATAAATAGATAGTTAGATAGATAAATAGATAGATACACATGTCAATATATAAATAGATTGATTGATTGATAGTCAGATTGCTAGGTAGATTGATCGAAAGATTGATAGATATATTAACACAAATTAATAGAAAGAATGATAAACAAATTGAAAGACTAATTATTTGACAGATTGAGAGACAAATAAATAGATATAGATAGAAGATAGATAGATAGATAAATAGACAGACAGATAGATTAATAAATAGATAGATAGATAGATACATATATACATACATATATAGATAGATAGATAGAAGGATAGGTAGATTATTAAATAGATAAATAGACAGATAGATAGATAGATATATAGATAGATTGATAGAAAGAAAGAAATACACACACACACACACACACACAATATATATATATATAGATGAAGATAGAAAATTGATAGAAAACTAGATAGATAGATACTTAAACAAATAGATAGATTGATAGATAGACAGACATACAGATAGATAGATGATAGATAGACACATAGATAGACAAATAGATAGGCAGATAAATAGATAGAAAGATAGCCAAACATATAGAAGATAGATAGATAGACAGATAGGTCACTATAAGAAAAATCCATTTTAGCTCGGGAAATTTTAGCTAGAAAAATCCGAGCTAAATAGCGAGGATTAGCTAGGACATTACAAGAAATTTTGATTTTATATTGAATTAAAATAGCTATAGATTAGTGGACAAATAGTGATGGATTAGAGATAAAAATTTTTCGATATTTATAACTTTTCGTTGCTAATATTATCGTAGATTTTCATGTAAAGAAAATGCTAGAAACTTAGCAACGGATTTAGTGATGGTGTATACCTAGTTAATTAAACCGGAGAACAAAATTCATCACAAAATAATATCTGAATTTTTCTTTTACTATTTTTATATTTAATTGCAAGCATTATTTATTAAATTCTATTTTTCACAAATATATGCATTTAGTTAGGGATGTTTCCCTAGCTATTTGGGCACAAGATATTTTTCATTACTGATCTTCAATGATTTAATTTTTTTAATAATTTATTTGTTTTAATATTTTATTTTATTTTGTATAATAAAGGTACATATGCCATTGTTTATAAATGACCATCCATTAAAACATATTCTCCTCATATAATTATAAAAATAGGTTATTATAAATAAATTATTTCGAAATATATAAATACAAAAAAAATTATATTCATAAAGACAATAATAACAATTTTAATGATTATAAAATTAGTAAAAATTATACTAAATTTTTCTAAAATTTTTATTTATGAAATTTAAAATTTGTGTATTAACAACATTAAATAATAATTAATTCTATAATATAATTAATTTTTAAGATATTTTAAAAAAATAAATGAACACTTCATTAAAATTTCTACTAATAAAAAGCTAAAATAATTTATTATATAATTAAATAAAGAATATTTACAAAAATATCTGAAGTAACGAATAAACTAGTAAATATTATATTATTTTACGTTAAAAAATATAGTTTATTGATTATAGAAAACTTTTTAAAAAATAATTACTAAAAAATTTGAAAATTTTAAGTATAAAAATAATTTCAAAATTTTCATTAACTTTAAAAGAAAATAAATTGATATTTAAAGATAAATACGTAGATCTTTACACCTACTGAAAATAATAATAATTAAATAATGAGCAAGATTTTTATTATTAGCTTTTAATATTTCTTCTTTATTAAAATAATAAATATAAACTTTTTTTTAATAATCTTCTCACTTTAAGTAATTTTTAGAATTTTATAATTATAAATTATATCAAAAAATATGAAATTTTAAGTCTTTAAAATTATTTCATATATCTTTATAAAAATTAATATGAATTCTAAAAAATCTAAACATATAAAATTTTTAAGTTGACATCATTGGGAAAAATAAAATTGCTTTCAGCAATTTAAGCATATAAAATACAATTGTTTTCATTTTGCAACCATAATACTATTTTTTGTCTATAATATTAATTATCTTGATTTTGGCATGGTATAAGTCATCAAAAATTACCCAATTGGTTTCCATCATAAGAAATTAGGGTGTGGTTGCAGTGTTTTTTGATATTTTCAACAATACTAGAGAGATATCATTGCTCCTCACTTTATCTGTGCGATGCCTATTCGATACAGTGGCAGCATGCCTTTCCATCATCATTTGTATTGGTATCATCACATCATTTCTATCTTTTTTTTTCCACTTTCATTTATCATGCCTTGGTCATCCTTTGAATATTTCAGGATCAAAACTATAAAATATTTTCATCGACTTACTATAAAGTTTCTTTGATGCTCTGATTTAACGTGGAAGCCTATGGATGAGTCAAATAATGGAAAATGATGCTTCGTTGAGTTCGAAAGTTTTGTACGGTACACTCTAAATTTTCTGAAAGATGTCTGTAGTTTTGATATTTTGAAGCAGAGGATGGAACCTCATTTGGATTTCGTCGAGTACAATGAGGTTTTTAGTGTCATGGGCAGTGTTGTTAAGATCAGAATCTAACCATAACTTGATCTTTCCATCTACATTCTTTCTTGTTTATTAAAAGAGTAGTGGAGTAAATTTTATTATCTGCTTCGTAGAATATTGATGGAGAGAGGTTAATGATGAAGTCACACTATCCTATTATAACAGATGTTGGACTGAAAGGAAAGCCATGCTAGTTCTTAAAAGTTACACAACCCTATTTTATTATCTTCATTATAACCTAGCTTGGCTTCGAATCGGTCTGTAAATAATTTTTGGTACCTAATCATTGCTGCCAAATGGTGAATCCAATTCGGATCAAAAATTTCTTTTTAGAAAATGGTAATTGAAAAATATTTATTCTCTCATGATTCACTTGCCAAGCTTATGCATATAACAAGACGGTTGAAAGATTGTATTGACCAGGTTACTATGAACAACTAGGCAACATCATATTAAAGAGGCTTTTGCTGCTAGTCCTTGTACTCGATAGAGCTAAATGCCAAAGCTTCCTACCTTTGAACTATGGTATCGATGGACAAGACGGAGGTTCACCTGCTTTTTTTTATGGCCCAATCTATCATCAAGTCTAGGCATCAAGTCATTAATGGTACAATAGGAATGATCTGTTGAGGAAAATGCATTTTCTCATGGCATCTATTTGCTAATGGCTGACATTCTTTCTTCAATGTTGTGCTTAGATTTTCTGTCATCAGATGTAATGCATGGAGAAGGTAATCTTTTTTCACATTTATTGGCAATTGGGTGCAAACGAGCATTTAAGTAGGTATGCAATCCATTTGTAACAAGCTTCTGGTACCTACTGCATTATAATTCATGCAACCTATATAGATTATCTGTCAACTTATATCCGTGGCTAATTGCTTAAGAAATGGTAGGGATTTCTTTTTGAATATGACTTCAAAATGAAAGATTTATTTGGTGAACTTCATGATTGGGCGTGACTTTGTCACGCAATGCAGATCATAACTAATAATCCATCTATTTCCTTGGTTTGTTCTTTTCTCCTCTCTTGTTACCCTGTGTAGAAAATAAACTTAATGTCTCATCCATGAGTCAATTGTGATGCAGAAAATTGTGGCTCCATCAGAATTCAAGAAAAAATTGGCTAATTGTAGTGTTGCCTTGCAATATTTAAAGCAATCTAGTGCACAATTGTGTGATGAAAAAGGAATCACAATTGTAGAAGATGACATAGTTGGTGGGGATAAAGATGACTATTTCATACTCTAGGAATATATTTGTTCACTTGCAAGTTTGTTTACCTAAACCTTAACACTTTATTTCTATTATAGAAAGTTTGCTTTCTTTGATACACAGTTCAGGTAGACTATTTCTATCAGAGGATCAAAAATGTTAAAAAGAGTGTTTGATTTTCTTTTTATCACATGTGCAATGAATTCATATCACTTTTCTGGAAATATTCAATTACTATACAAATAGTAGAAAATGTAACTTTGAATGTTGTTCTAATGCTTTGAAGGTTGGATGGTGAATGAAATTGATGGTTTTGGAATATAAAATTTGGTTAACATCAATTTTATTATCTATATGGGTAGAGAAGATAGTCAATTGTGCTAGTTTTTTCATCTTTAATCAAAGCATGTATCATTTTTTTATAGAGCGGAAAAATTTGTACTATATTAGTGAAATATACTACCATAAATAACAAACTATGTTTTTTATTGGTGGTGTTTGTGTTGTTCCTCATGCCTAATCAAGGATATTATGAGATGGGTCAAAAGAAAACATGGGAGTTAAAAAGATATGCCATTGTTTTTGATGCCGAAAGCTCGGGGAGTAGAGCACATGTGTTCTGTTTTGATCATAACATGGATCTCATTCCTATAGGCAATAGTCTTGAACTATTTGTCCAGGTAATTTGTCACTCTCATCTTTAGATTCTATTTATGTATACTATTGTTAAATTATTTTTGTTTTACATCTCTCCTCCATGCCTTTTTAAACTGCTACCTAACTTTGTTTAGTATTTCTGTTGAAACTAACCCACTTTAAATTATTCAGGACAATGTGTAACAAGAACATATCAATTGGTTCATTTATGATATCTATCATACTATTTTAATGTCAGCTCCTAATTTTTATCACAGTTCTTGTTATAGATTAAGATGGAGTTGAGTGCATATGCCAAGGATTCACATGTTGTTGCAAATTTTCTTGTTTCTCTTCTTGATAAAGCTATAGGTGTTGTGGCCTTGGAACCTCGACCGAAGAACCCAGTTAGAGTTAGGGTGGGTAAATTCTGCTTTTTTCTTTGGATGTCATTTATTTGATTTTGTATTTACTATGTTATGCATTTTGATTTTCATGTAGGTTACTACATGATTGAGAGCTCTAGAAGGTGATACATCTGGCAACATTTTGCAAGAAGTAAGCATTCATTTGTGTTTTGTTTATTTCTTACATGGAGTGTATATTTTCTTTCTGTCAATATTTGCTTATTTGATCACTTTGATCAAGTTTAGAGATCCCTTGAGAGAGAGTAGGCTAAAGTATGAGATACATGGTGTCACAATTATGGATGGTTCTCAAGAAGGTTCTTATCAATGGGCATGTTCATTAAGCACTTAAACTCTTATTAAATTTCTATTTATAAGGTTATGCCAATATGATAAGATAATTCTATTGTGCTCTGGATGAAAATGTAGCGTAGTGACTTTTGATGGCCAAAGGAACAAGGCCACATAATTTAACTTGGTAATACACAAAACTGACTGGGTGAGATTATGCCTAAGGCATTTACATCGGCAATAATTAATAAAAGTAGTGGAGCACCTCATGGGTGTGAATTGACTTAAAATTTTAATGGAACTTCTTTTCCTGGTGTTCTTTTGAGGGACAAAAACTGGGTGCCATGTCATCAAAATATTTGAATTTTTAACCTACTAAGGTAAGACTGTCATTAGAGGTGGAAAATATGTTGAGCGGCCTAGCTGCATGGCCATTTTGTATGGGTTGTGCCGATCCTAGAGGGAAGCCCCTGTGCCGGAAATATCATGCAACATGACATTTTCCAAATCACCAACCTGCCCTGATCAAATTTGTCATGGTTGACAAATCGTGTTCAGGTCATTCTCAAGTGCTATTGATCAGGTTGAAACTATCAACCTGATCTCACGTGCCAAGTTTGTTTTAAAACTACTAATGCAATGAGTTAGGTCGAGCTGGACTCCCAATTCAAGCTCGACATGCGATCTCATGCACTATATTCTTTTTTATAAATGATAAGGTGTCTAATCGTGCCAGATGGATGCATCATCTAGGATTGTTGGCATGTCACAACCTATAGTCATTTTAGATTATTAATTAATGAATTAAATTTCGACACAATGGCTATTCTAGCCATTACTTAACCATTGACAATCAGTTGTTTAGATTCTATCAAGTCCAAATCCAACATTAAAAAATTAATTTTAAAAATTCAATTATTTTATAAGTAGATAAAAAATTAATATTTTTTTCTTTATATTCTATTTTTCTTTGTATGATTATCTATGATTTTCAAAATCGAAAGTTAAATAAAATGTATCTTTTTATTTTTTATTCTATTATTTATTTTTACTATTTTATTTTATAATATTACATATTTAAAGTATGTAAATTATAATTTTATATAAATTTCAAATATATTAGTGAATGTTGTCCAATGAACAATGAAATAATGAAAATGTTGTGATGAAGATTTAATTTTGTAAGGAACATTATATGTATTTTTTTATTTTACTTAGATATAAGAGAGAATAATGAAATAATAAGATATTTTTCTTCTACTATATATACATGTTTATTCCTTCTACTAAAATGGATCATAGTAAATTAAATAAAAATGAAATTAATATTTTAGATAAATTTAATTTAGATATAATAACCAAACTCAAAGGTTCGTTTCTAATTTGAATCTTAAGTATCCCTATGTACCAAAACAATTTAGGTTTAATAAATTAATTTTTGTAGTACGACTTATTTAATATAATTAAAAATAAAAATATTAAAGGATTCTAAGAAAATAATGCTCAATGTAGATAAACACAAACTTTATATAAATATTACAAAATTAAATATATTAGAAGTAGTACGCATGAGTAATATTTTAAAGAAGCTCTGGAAGTGATGAAGCTTGTTCTCCTCACTGATTAAAGTTTCAAAAAAAAAATAAAGTCTCTTGTAATTTGAATAAAAATTGTGTTGTTGAATCAGGCAGGGCCACCAGATAAGTTAGTGCGAGAATAATCTTGTATGCTTGTTCTGTTTAAGTTTTCATAGGGATGGATATTACTGCATCAGAGTTTTATGAGCTGGATAAGATGCTTTACGACCTCAAATACAAGAAAGAGATGAGTAGTTGAATTCTTTGTGAGCTTGTAACAGGTTCGGCAAAACATTAAGCTGTGAAAGTTTTTGTTTTTTTGTTTTTTTTTTGTTTTTTTTTGTTTTTTTTGTTTTTTTTTGTTTTTTTTTGTTTTTAATTTGATTTGGTTGCTTGGATTGGGCATAGACCTTTGATTATTGTTTAGAGAAGATGTTAGAAGCTGCTCTCAAGGACTTGTACAAGATGCTCGTGAATGAGCATCATGTAGCCTCAATCTCCGATTACAACCATATATATGTATATATATACTACAATATTATATATGTAACTAGTGAAATGCTAGTATATATGTACATATATATTGTAGTATTATATATTTATCAAATCATAATCTTATTTATTTATTTATTTTAATTTGATTGACTGGTTTAATTTTCATACAGATATGGTACCGCAATGTTCCACATACAAAGCTTGCAGAAGTGGAGGGATATCATAATTGGGTTAAAGTTACAAGTGAATATCTTACTTTTCTTCGTGGTGGCACACAATTCAAAAATGGAGCTCTGCACTACATCGACTTCATCAACGAGTTCGTTCTTTCCCTAATTGTAGAAACATAGAGATCTATTGCATCAAATATCACATATTGATGCTGCTTTAAGGGTACTATTTTTTTGTGTGTGATGGGTGTTCATTCTATGAATAACTTTGATTTGAAGACCTTCTTTTCTAAATAATCCTATATATTGATATTTTAGGAATCGAACCAAATATAGGTAACCAGAGAATAAATGGACTTGTAAAATTCAATTTTGTTTTGATTGTTGGTTTAATTTTTATGGTTCATATATGAAAAGAAATGAATTGTGACACTGATATTGTTGAAAAAAATTAACAAAAATGAGTTTTTTTTCCTAGTACAACAAGAATGGTGCTTTTCCTTTAACTTTAGATGCTTATTTTTATGCATTAGTGTATTGTCATCATGTTTTATTTTTTAATTATTGAATGAATTCCTCAAAGGATGATGCATTTGATAATGTGTTTCTAGATATGCGACTTAAAGGAAACTCTATCTAGTAGTGAATACCAGATCATTAATGAATGTGTAGTTTATAACATTTCAGAGGTGCCTAATGTCATTCGTCCCTTGCACTATGATCTTATGATATCTAATGTTTTGGAATCTATGGTTTCTTTTGATCTTGTTGGCAATGAATTTGATGTTATGGCTAGGGAGCTCTAGGTTTCTGTTAATGTTGTTGTGGTCATAAATCTAGTTAAGCTGAGTTTATTCTCTAGGGTTGCAAGAGAATCTTCCCTGGCCACATCATAGGTATAGGTTACTTAATTGACTATTTTTTTTCCGAGTGATGTAAGCAGATTTTAATTCTTCATTGTGCTCAATTTGGAATGGGTTTTAGTTCCATACATAAGTTTATGTAGTATTGCTCCATGTTTAATACATTAATCATTCTAAGATTTTCTATGATGGACAAAAATGAGATTGAGTTTTAATAGTTATTGTTCAAAATAATTCCATTTATAATTTTTTGAAAATAATTGCACTATATAAACTATGGTGAATTGAGTAATAATAGATATAGTATAAAAGAATTGAAGCATCCTAATACCAAGAGTTTTCAGTATAATATATATACATAGTCAATATACCTTTGTATATACATGCATTTATATATTATGAAATGTATATTTTTCTGTATATGTAACTATACATATATGCTGATGTATGTATGTACACACACGCACATATATATATATATATACATACATACATATATATATATATATATATAGGTTCATATATATTGTAGTAATATACATAAGATATAAGTTGTATTGCATAATTTTCAAGAACAAAATATTTTTTACTGTAGAAAATATGTACATATATACTGTAGTTTTATATATGTAACTAATGAAATGCTAGTATATATGTACATATATACTACAGTATTATATATTTATCAAAATAGAACCTTTTTTATTTATTTATTTTGAATTGATTGACTAGTTTTATTTTTGTACAAATATTGTGCTGCATTGTTCCCAATATGAAGCTTTTAAAAGTAAAATGATTTTTCACTAGATATGATGCGGCGCGACTAAGACAGCTTTGTCACGACAAAAAGAGGTGACTAAAGGAGGGAGGGAAGACAAAACAAAGTGAATTTCATGGACAGATTATACTTTATGCACTGTCATTAGATAAATTGATAAAGAAGACATAATGAAATTTTGTTATGTTTTTGTTTTAACAATATAACATAATGAATCAGAATTATTTAATAACTACTTTTATTTTTTGTTAATTAAAATTATTGGGTTATAGTTTATGTTTTAATTCAATTTAATATAAAAATTTAAAATTATGTTATCAAATTTTTTGTAAAAAAAATAAAATAGTGAATATAGTTTTCGCATTAAAATAGCTAGAGATTTTTCCCTTGTTAATTTAGCTAGGGACTTTTCTATAAATCTTAGTTACGATAAAAATCAGCAAGGGAAGAAAAATTTAATAGGAAATTTTTTGTCATTAAAATATTAGCTATAGAATTTTTCTATCATTAATTTTTTATGACGAGCACTTTAGCTTGAGAAAATTGCATCATTAATCTGTCGTTCAACTGTTTTAGTGACGAAAAATCTCATATAGCAATGGATCTTTCACTAGATATTTGAGATTTTTCTTGTAATGATAAATAGACATACAGATATATAGAGAGATAGATAATATTGACAAATATACATAGAGATAGATAGACATATACACATATAGCCAGAAATACAAATAAATAATTAGACATATAGATAGTTATATAGATATACAAATGATCAATAAAGAGATAAACATTTATACACATTATACACATTGACAAATTGAGATATAGAGAGATAGAAAGAGATATAGATAGATAGTTAGAAAAATAGATAGATAGATAAATAGATAAATAGACAGATAGATAGATCTAAAGATAAAAATATAGACAGATAAATAGATAGAATATAGCCTGAATATGGATAAATAGATAGATAGATAGATAAATAAATAAATGGATAGATCGTAAGATATTTAGATAGAAAAAAAGATAGAAAAATTGATAGAAAGAAAGTTAGAGAGAGATAAAAGGATAGAGAAATAAAAAGTTAAATAGATAGATAGATAGCAAGATAGATATAGAAATAGATAAATAGTCACAAACATAGATAGATAGATTATCAGATATATAGACACAGATAGATATATAGATAAATAAAAAGACAGATTGATAGATACATAGTTAGATAGATTGATATACATATAGATAGTTCTCAATAGATATACAAATTGACAGAATGATATGAATAGAGAGAGAGAGAAAAAAAAATATAGATAGATAGACAAATATATAGATAGATAGATAGGCATATAGGAAGATAGATAGATATGTAGATAGATATATAGATATATAGATATATAGATAGATAGATAGACATGTAGAAAAATAGATAGATAGACAGATAAATATATATAAAAAAAGACATATATATAGATAGAGAGATAGGTCGATACATAGAAAGAAAGATTGACAAATAGACATATTGACGGAAAGATTAAAGACTGATACATAGATACACAAATAGATTATGAGATAGATAGACAAACAGATAGATTGATTGATAGGTAAAAAGATAGACAGACAGACAAATAGATATATAGATCGATCGATAGACATATAAATAAATTTAAAGAATTATATATATATATATATATGTGTGTGTGTGTGTGTGTGTATGTGTGTATACATATAGACAATAGATAGATAAAAAATAGATAGATGATAGAAGAATAACTAAATAGATAGACAGGTTGATTGATACACATATACATAGATAGACATAGAATAAAATACATAGAATGATAGATAGATAGATATAAAATAAATAAATAGACACATAGATAGATAGATAGAAAAATATATAGATAGATAGATATATAAATAGATAGACAAACAGATATACAGATTGAAAGATAGAAAGATATACATATAGATAGGTAGGTAGGTAGGTAGATAGATAGATAGATAAATAAATAGAAGGATTGATTGATTGATTGACAACAAGACAGATAAATAGATAGATATATTGATAGATAGATAAATAAATAGATAGATAGAAACATATACATACAAATAGATAGATAGATAGACAGAGAGATATATACACAAATAGATAAATAGACAAATACAAATAGAGATAGATAGATAGATAACAAGATAGACAGATATACTAATATATAAAATAATAAATAGGTACATAGATAGATAGATAGAAAGATATACAAATATAGAGATTGATAGATAAATAAATAGATAGATAGACCTGATAATATATAGATAGATAGTTAGAGAAATATAAAGAAAGACAATGGATAAATAGATAGATAGACAAATAGACAATAGATAGATACACACACACATATAAATTGATAGATAGATAGATAGACAGACAGATAGACTGAGGGATAGATAGATAGATAGACAGATAGATAGATAAAAAGATATAGTTTGATAGACAGATAGATATATAGATAGATAGATATATACATAGATTGATAGATTAACCTATAGACTTATAGATAGACATACACACAGATAGATAGTTAGATAGATAGATATATAAATAGAGAAAGAGATAGATAGATAGTCAAATAGATAGAAAGATAGATAAATAGGTAGACAGATAGACACATATACACATAGATAGATAAAAGATAGACATATAGACAAATAGATTGATAAAGCGATAGATAGATAAACCAAATAGATTTAAGAACAAATAGATAGATAGAGAGATATAGATAGAAAGATAGACAAATAGATAGAACATAGAGTGAAGAATAATTAAATAAAAATATAGATATATAGACAAATAGAGAGACAAATAAACATATCGTTAGATAGATTGATAGATAGACATAAAGATAAATACATAGATAGACATATTTAAAGATAGATAGATAGATAGATAATAAAGTGACAGATAGATTGATAGATAGAGAGATAAAAGATAGATAGAAAGATAGATAGAAAGAATATAAATATAGACATACAGACACAGATAGATAGATAAATAGATAGATAGACAGCAGAATATAGACCAATAGAAAGATAAGCAGAAACAAATATAGATAGATAAATAGATAGATAAATAAATATTTAAATAGATAGATAAAGAGATATAAAGATAGAGAAATAGATAGATAGGCAGATAGATAGATAGATAGACAGATAGATAGATAGACCTAAAGATAGATAAATAGATAGTTTTATAAATATATAAAAAGATAGAAAGATAGACTGGTAGATAGATAAATATATAGATAAACATAAAGATAGATAGAATTATAGACAGATATATAAATAGATAAATAGATAGATAGATAGATAGATAAATTGACTGATAGAAAGATACACAAATATATAGGTAGAAAGATAGAAAGATAGACTGATAAATAAATAGAAATAGATAAATTGATAAATAAATAGAGATAGATGGAGATAGTTAGACAAATATAAATATATATAGATAGACATATAGATTTATAGACAGAAAGATAAATAGATAGATACACAAATTGAAAGATATACATATAAGATAGATAGTTAGATAGACAGATACATAGATAGATATATTGATAAAAAAATAGACGAATATATAGATAATCAAATAGACATATATACAAATAGATAGAAAGGCTGATAGATAGATAGATATACAAATCAACATATCGATAGATAGATAGACAAATTGAGAATAGATAGATAGACAAATAGCTATATAGACCAATACATATACATAGAAAGATATATAGATAGATTGATTGATTGATGGATAAAGAGATAGACAGAAACACATATAGATAGAAAGCAAGATAGTTAGATAGATAGATAGAAAGGAAGATAGTTAGATAGATACATAGACATATATATATAGATAGACACTTAGACTTATAAAGAGTGACATTTCAATAGATACACACATAGAGATATGGACATATCGGTAGAGAGATAGATATATACTTAGACAAAGAGAAGGATATATTGATAGAGTGATAGATAGACATATAGATAGATAGATAGATAGATAAAATATTAGTTAAAGAGATAGACAAATAGACTGATAAATAGATAAATAGATTGATAGACAGATATATATATATATCTATATATATATAAACTGTAGATAGATATTCAGATGGATAAATAGTCAGATATTCAGATAGATAATTAGTCAGATATTTAGATAGACATATTAGATAGTCAAATAGACTAATAGAAAATAGATATAGACATAGACAAATTAATAGATAGTGAGTTTGAAAGATTGAGAGATAGATAAATAAATAAATAGACAAATAGATAAATATATAAATAGATAGATAAATTGATAAATAGATAGACACTAATAGTATAATTTTAGACAGATAGAAAGATAGATAGAGAGAATGATAGATAGATAGATAAATAGACAGTAGGCAGACAAAAGATAGATAGATAAATAGATAGATAGATAGATTGACAAATAGACAATTAGGATGATAAATATTGACAATAGTCAAAGAAAAACATATACAGATAGATAGATGGACAGATAAAGATAGATAGATAACACATAAATGAATAGATAGATAGATAGATAGACAGATATTTAGTAGATAGACAAATAGATCGATAGAAAAATAGATAGATGGATAGTTATAGTTATATATATATATATACACAAATAGATAGATAGAAAAGACATATAGTTTGATAGATAGATAGATAGATACAATAAAAGATAGTTTGATAGATACATAGATTAATAAATAGACAATAGAAAGATAGACAGATAGATAGTTAGATATACATAGAAAAATAACAAAAGATAGAAAAATAGATAGATATATATATATATATATATATATATTTATTTATTTTGTGTATGTATATATATACCACAAAACATATATAGATAAATAGATTGACATATACATAGATAGACAAAAAGATAGAAAGATATACATTTAGATAGATATACATATAGACAAAGAGACAAATAAAAAGATAAAAAATAGACAAATAGATAGATAGACATAGAAAAATAAACAAATAGAGTATATATATTAAAAATTGCTTGATTGAAACAATGGAGAGCTAACCAATAGACAAATAGATAGATAGATAGAGAATAGATATATAGAGTTAGAAAGATAGATATGTATACA
>JAREIK010006805.1:0-10665 GCA_029783825.1 Sapria himalayana | reverse complement strand
AGTCCCCTGTTTTTGCTCCAACTTCGTAAGGCCATAACTTTGTCATCCGAACTCCGATTTGGGTGTTCTTGGTACCGTTAGAAAGATATTGAAGTGTAGAATCCATCCATATATAGATTGATTCAATTGGAGCTCATATGATGTCTGAAAACGTCAAAATACAGTAGCCTCTCCTGCTGAAGGTGCTGCAATGTTTGCTGATTTTCTTCAAGTTTTGGAACTTGCATAACTTCTTTGTTCGAACTCCAATTTCGGTGCTCTTGGTATCCCTGGAAAGCTCTTGAAGTGTAGAATCCATCCATATATGGCTTGATGCAATAGAAGCTCATATGATGTTTGAAAACGTCAAAATTCAGTAGCCTCTCCTACTGCTTCTGTAGCAGTTTTTCCACCAATTTTGCACAATTCCACCAAATGGATGACTTGATCATAAGTGTGAACTTTTAGAGCATTATGGCACTTATTTAACATAAAAAGCACTAGAAAAACTAACTAAAACATAGGGATAAAATGAGTATTTAAGATACTCATCATTAGCCGATTAATAAGGGATAATTGATAACTTTCCTAGTTGGATGATGATACCACATTTCTCTCATTGGGTAGAGATTTTCTTTCCTTATCGTTAACCAATTAATAAGAGATAATTGATGAACAATTATTAGGAAATATCCTACTTCCCTAACTTGTGGAGATTTAATTAGGGAAGTTGGGTACTTTCCTTTAATACGGGTTCTTTGGATGTTTACGTCACCTGCTTCTCAGACGAGGTGAATTGGGTCCCCAGCTAGGCCTTCGTGTTTGGGCATATGTGGTGGGCCGAGCTCTTTTATGTCTTTTATTGGGCCTGCTTTTTTATCTCCTCTTAAGCCTGACATTTGGGCTTGTGTTCTGGGCCTGCACACCTATTATTTTAAACCTAATCAGTTGCCCCCCCCCCCCCCCCCCCCCCAGCCCTTGGCTAAAGCGAGCTTAGGCAAGGGCTGTACCTTTTCTTGGATCGAGTGTGATTTCCACGTGGCTACTCAGGGATGGTTTGATTAGGGATTTGTCGCCGTCAAACGTCTTGTGATAATGACGACTATTTGATTTTCGCGCTTAATTCGGCTGCCGCTTCTATTGCCTTTAGGGACTTCCTCTGACAGTTACTTCGTGTTCCTCGGTTCTTGAGTCCTCTTCCCTGCGGGTTTGGATTTTCCCCCTTTCGAAACGTCTTTGTCTACTGCTCAGAATCGCTTTCAGTCTTGCCTTTCTGAAGATTTTCCCCCTTTCCAAAACGGAGCCTTAATGTTTTCACTTGTTTCTTGTTTTCGTGTTTTTATTTCTTGTTGCCTATTCATGGCAGATTCTAAAGCAAGTCAAGATGAGTGCACGGCATCGATTAAATGCAGCGACCGGGGTCCAGCCATCAGGTTCCCTTTCCAGCTTAAAGACCGCCTCCACCCAGACCGCTGCGGATGCCCTTTGTTTGAGCTATCTTGCACAGAGAAGAATGAGACGATGTTGGAGCTACCACAGTCAGTAAAGTTCTTGGTAAAGAATATAAACTACAAATCTCAGCAAATTCTCGTCCATGTTCCTGATTATTGCCTTCCAAGACAGCTTGGAAAGCTCGATTTAGCTGCCACCCCCTTCCGGTTCTCTGAAGAATTGTGGAACTATACTTTCTTCAATTGCTCCTCTGTAAGTGGACAAGATCTAGGCTGGCCTGTCCCTTGCCTTGATGTCCTTGAATACCGAGTTTGGAGGGTTTCCTCGGAAGATGTGGAAGATTTCCCGGAACTATTACCGTGCAGCAACAAGATGTACGCTTCATCACTTCCTGTTGATGAAGAGCATGGGAGGGAAAGAAAAAATTTTCATCTCAACTGGACCACTCCTTCACACTGCAAAGAAAAAGGTAAAATTCATTTTTCCTGCTCCTAAAATTAAATAAATTCAAAGAAAATCACATTATATGGTGGCATATTTTCTTAAAACTAATTACTTTATCTTACTATGCAGGTGCATTAATAAAAACCGTTGATAGTTACCGGTAATTTTCCTTTTTGCCCATATTTCATTTTTACTAGGGACCAAGCAAATAAGAACAAGAAACTTAGGGCATGTTAACATGTTTGGTTCATGTTATAGAAAATTGTAAGACTTATATGTCAACTTGATCATGTTTATAATATGGAAACATGAAATGAAATAGGATTTTACATACCTCCAGCCATTGAATTCCTGAAACTCTGATATTCAAAACCTCCAGAACTTTAAACTTTTCCCTTGCTTTACTCTCACTATTTGATGGTATTCTTAAAATGAATTGTTTTTTCAGTGAAGTAGCAAGAGAGGACCCTAGATATATTTATAGATTCTCCCATCAAGAATCACGTCTTTTATGAACCATCACCACTTTGAAATTCAAGTTTTAGAATTTCAAAAGTTCAAACGTTGCACCACTTCAGAATCTCACATTCTCCCACTTGGTGCAAAAGTTAATCAAATTCTTTGAGTAACAAAATACATGAATCATAGAGATAGGTCCTCCAATAATGAGTTTTATCAACTATGTATCACAATGCACTTTGCTTCTCAAGTACTTAATGTGGTAATGAAAAACTTAATGAATAAACCTTATGTTTATTCTAGGTCCAAATGAAATATATTTTCTCAAATGAATTAAAGTGCACATGAAAATGAGAAAATAACTGAATGCTTAAGAATTTCATAAAGTGAATGTATATATACAATTACAAAGAGGAAACAATCCCCATTCTGTCCACATGATCCTTGAATTTCATTGGTGGCATGCCTTTAGTCAAAGGATCAGCAATCATCAACTCAGTACTAATATGCTCAATGACCACTTTCTTTTCCTTAACATGTTCTCTAATGGCTAAGTATTTGATGTCGATGTGCTTGCTTCGACTCCCACTTTTGTTATTCTTAGTCAAGAACACTGCAGCTGAGTTGTCACAGAAAATCTTTAAAGGCCTAGAAATAGAATCCATAACTCTAAGCCCAGAAATGAAACTCTTAAGCCATACACCTTGTGAGGTAGCTTGAAAACAAGATACGAATTCGGCTTCCATGGTAGAAGTGGCAATCAAAGTCTGTTTGACACTTCTCCAAGAAACAGCTCCACCGGCCATAATGAATATGTACCCAGATGTTGATTTACGAGAATCAACACAGCCAGCAAAGTCTGCATCAGAATAGCCAACCAGATCCAAGTTGTCCGTCTGTCTATACATAAGCATATAATCTTTAGTTCCTTGTAGATACCTCATGACTTTCTTTGCAGCTCTCCAGTGGTCCACACCTGGATTACTTTGATACCGCCCTAACACTCCAACTGCATATGCAATATCAGGTCTTGTACAAACCTGAGCATACATAAGGCTTCCAACTACTGAAGCATATGGAATATTCTTCATAGATTCTTTTTCTAAATCATTTTTCGGGCATTGATTTAGACTTAACTTATCGCCCTTCATAATGGGAGCAACACTTGGTGAACAATCCTTCATCCGAAATCTTTCCAAAATTTTGTTGATATAGGTTTCCTGTGATAGACCTAAAATACCACGAGATCTATCTCTATGGATCTTAATGCCAATGACATAAGATGCCTCACCCATATCTTTCATATCAAAGTTTTTGGAGAGGAATTGTTTCACTCCATGCATCATTCCCTTATCATTGGTTGCAAGTAAAATGTCATCCACGTATAAAACAAGGAAACAAGTTTTACTCCCACTGACCTTCTGGTATATACATTGATCCATGGGGTTTTCAATGAAACCAAATGAAGTAATTACTCCATGGAATTTGTAATACCATTGACGGGAGGCTTGTTTCAAACCGTATATGGATTTCTTAAGCTTGCAAACCAAGTGCTCACCTTCCCTAGAAGAGAAACCTTCAGGTTGTTTCATGTATACCTCCTCTTCTAGATCACCGTTAAGAAATGCTGTTTTCACATCCATTTGTTGCAACTCAAGGTCTAAGTGTGCAACTAATGCTAAAATAATACGAAGAGAATCTTTCTTGGATACAGGAGAAAAGGTCTCTGTGTAATCGATTCCTTCTTTTTGAGTAAATCCCTTAGCAACAAGTCTCGCTTTATATCTTTCAATGTTGCCTAAGGAGTCTCTTTTGGTCTTATAGACCCATTTACAGCCAATGGCCTGCACCCCTTTAGGCAACTCTACAAGGTCCCAGACTTCGTTGCTTTTCATGGAATCTAACTCATCCTTCATAGCATTATACCACAATTCAGACTCGTTACAACTTATGGCTTGTGAAAAGGTTTCAGGATCATTTTCGACTCCAATATCAGTTTCTTGTAAATACACTATGTAATCACTAGGAATCGCCGACTTCCTTCCACGAGTAGATCGTCTTAATGTTGGACCATCTGCTCCTGGAGGAGCTTGTGGTTCAACTGTTTGTTCAAGATTATAAGGTAATTCCTGAACTTGTTGATCCTCTGGAAGGTTCTCAGCTATTTGTGGAACTTCAATGATTGGTTGTTCAACACTAATTGGAACTTGAGGAGTGTGATGATCTATAACCAATCTCTCATATGACGTGGAAGGTTGAGTTTCTATATGATCGTGAACAGGAATTAAATCCCTGAATCGATCCCTCCCACTGATCATGTCATTTTCAAGAAACTTGGCATTCCTTGATTCCACAATCCTAGTTGAATGAGATGGACAGTAAAATCTATAACCCTTAGACGTTTTAGCGTAGCCAATAAAGAAACCACTAAGTGTCCTTGGGTCTAATTTCTTCTCATGTGGATTATATATTCTCACCTCAGACGGACAACCCCAAACGCGCATATGTCGCAAACTCGGTTTCCAACCTTTCCATATTTCAAAAGGTGTCTTTGGGACAGCCTTAGTTGGAACACGGTTTAATATATACACTGCTGTCTTAAGTGCGTCAGTCCACAAAAATTGAGGAAGATTGGAGTTGCTAAGCATACTCCGCACCATGTCCACTAAAGTTCGATTTCTTCTTTCTGCTACACCATTTTGGTCCGGAGAACCAGGCATAGTGTGTTGGGCAATTATCCCATGCTCTTGAAGAAACTTTGCAAAAGAACCAGGTGCTTGTCCATTCTCAGTGTACCTACCATAGTATTCACCACCTCTATCAGATCTCACTATGTGTATTTGCTTCCCGCATTGGTTCTCAACTTCAGCTTTAAAGATTTTGAAGGCATCCAATGCTTCATACTTGTTATGAAGCAAGTATACATACATATATCGTGAGTAATCATCAATGAAAGTGATGAAATATTTTTGACCAGGCATATCCATATCTGGACAGCATATGTCAGTATGTATGATTTCTAATATGTTTGAACTCCTATTGGCATGCTTCTTAGACTTGTTTGTCTGCTTTCCCTTAATGCAGTCCACACAAGTCTCAAAATCAGTATAATCTAAAGTACTAAGTACTCCATCTTTTACTAATCTCTTAATTCTATCTATGGAGATGTGACCTAATCTCCGATGCCATAACATAGAAGAATCCTCATTAATATTACACCTCTTAGTACCAATATGAACATGCAAAGAATTATTAGTGGCTTCATTCTGTAAACAAATTCTATATAGACCATTTGCTAAAATACCTGTTCCAATATTATTTGATTTATAAAATAAGTTAAATACATTGTCTTGAAAAGTAAAAGAAAAACCTAATGGAACAAGTCTAGAAACAGAAATCAAGTTTCGTGAGAAACTTGGTACATAAAAGGTCCTTTCCAAAACTAAAACAAAGCCATTGTCTAATGTTAATGTGCATGTCCCGATAGCCTCCACAGGTGAGCCCATCTTGTTGCCTGATAAGATGCTGAGCTCATTTCCCACTGGCTTCCTTAGGTTTTGCATACCCTGCAAAGAGTTTGCAATATGGATTGTAGAACCAGAATCAATCCACCAGGTGTTAATATTAACATTAACCATATTAGATTCATAACAAACAAAGGATGATATATTACCTTTCTTCTCAAGCCACTTCTTGAATTTAGGACAATCTTTCTTCACGTGTCCCTTTCTTTTACAAAAGAAACACTTATTTTCCTTCTTGATATCAGCCTGAGGTGGTATTCTACCTTTCCCCTTCTGATTTGATTTAGAAGTGTAAGTCTGAGATGTATCATTCCTTTTGTTTTTCCCAAAAGTTGTAGCCAACATCGCACTTTCACCTAATTCCATCACGAGCCTCTCTTCTTCTTGAACACACATGGTCATTAATTCATTGATTGACCATTTGTCCTTATGTGTATTATAAGAGATCTTAAAAGGTCCGTATTGATGAGGAAGAGTGTTCAGAATAAAGTGCACTAGAAAGGAATCCGACATATCTATCCCGAGTTTCTTAAGTTGAGCCGCGATGTCCCTCATTTGCATGATGTGCTCACGCACACCCCTAACGCTTGTGATACGAATGGAAGAAAATTTCATTATCAGGGTACTTGCTAAAGCTTTGTCTGAAGTGACAAATTGTTCTCCAATGGCTTTTAGCAAATCTTGGACCTTATCGTATTGCTCAACAGAACCCCTAATACCAGCAGTGATTTTTGTCTTAATGAACATTACGCTGAGTCGATTGGATTTCTCCCATCGCTCATATAGCGCAACTTCAGTAGGTGTGCTTTCTTCTGTCACTTCTGGTGGTTCTGATTTCCTTATGGCAAAATCGATGTCCATATACCCTAAATGAAGGAGAATCCTTTCTTTCCATATTTTGTAGTTGTCACCCCTAAGTTCTGGAATGTCTAGGTGCATATCAGTGTAACTAGCAGGTTGAGAAACTGTAAAAGGTCCAAAAGCTTATGTTAGATGTGAGGCATGTATTACTAATTGCATGTGTTACCAATGTAAAACACGCACTAAACTATATCTAATTTAATAAAGATTACCTGTGGGCAAAATCTTTACTTAATTAGTTATTTCTAACTTTATGATAGAAATTGTAAATTATTTAATTTTGATGGGTGAACAATAACCTATGAAACAGATAGGTACATGCATTTATATACACCAGGAAAGTCCCCAGGTAAGTGGAGGGGTCACAACGGTCCCTCTTAAAAACCACTAACCTTGAGGCTCTTATCGCCCTTTTGTCAAGACTTTCCTAGACATGTATAGTCCACACAAGTACCACTTAATGTTCCAAGGTTCCGAAACCACTATATAATTTGCATTTCTATCCTTAAAGATAAAACTACCAAATTATGTATCAATTCATAATTCCTGTGGGTAGATTATGAAAATAATTTAGCATCTCATCCTAATTAATTATATAAATATAACAAAATTTCCTGTGGGATAAATTTTATTATATTAAGTATAATTAATTACAAGTTTATGTCTCATTCTTTATGTGATCTTAACTTAATAAATAATTTTATTAATTAAAGATGTTGTGGCTATTCCTTAACTAACCAAAATTATTTTGATCACTTGGACATTTTATAAGGTTTTAGTTGTGCTTTCTAAATTAGGCACTAAACTTAAGTTTTATGTATAATATCAAATTTTATTTGAATAGCATAATTAAACACTCTTATTATGCTATAAAAATTGTATAATTAATCATAATTATTACACACAATTTGATTTCATACAAAAGAATCAAAGCATAAATAATATATTCATGCATGAGAAAGCCTTAAAATTTGTAAATTTTATTAGCATTATTTTTAAATAAACATGATTTGAGCAATTAATAAATAATGCTTAAACATGTAATGAATACGGAAGCGTATAAGAATTAAATATATAAACACTTTAACACACAAGCCAAGTTGGCTTGGTGGAAGAGCTCTTAATTGAACCTTTGCTCATAGGTTCAAACCTTATTAACAACACTTTTTTTTTTTTTTTTTTAAACTTCAAAAGGATTTCCAGCAAGCCCACTTTATATTACTAAAGCCCAAAATAAGGCTTGTGAAAATTTGAAAATAAAAGGCCACTTATAAAATAAATGGGCTGGATAAAATAAGAACTATGACCCAAACAATTTTTTATAAAAGAAGGCCTGTTTTTTATTTTTTTTTTTTTATTTTTTTTTTTTTTAAGTCATCTTCTTCGTATGACTGAACCACCATTAAAGGACCTTCATCCAGAAATAAAACATACATTTGATGTCCCATATAATCACATAATACATTAAAACAAATGGAAATGTGATTTAATGCTTCTAAAACAATGAAAAAAGGTCAAATCAAGAGATCTAAAAAATCTGGAAAATTGAGATCATGTACTGCAAATTTTTTTTTTTTTTTTTTTAAGAATATAAAACTTGCAGAAAATCAAGGCAGAGGTGTAACCATGCTCTGATACCAAATGTAAGACTTATATGTCAACTTGATCATGTTTATAATATGGAAACATGAAATGAAATAGGATTTTACATACCTCCAGCCATTGAATTCCTGAAACTCTGATATTCAAAACCTCCAGAACTTTAAACTTTTCCCTTGCTTTACTCTCACTATTTGATGGTATTCTTAAAATGAATTGTTTTTTCAGTGAAGTAGCAAGAGAGGACCCTAGATATATTTATAGATTCTCCCATCAAGAATCACGTCTTTTATGAACCATCACCACTTTGAAATTCAAGTTTTAGAATTTCAAAAGTTCAAACGTTGCACCACTTCAGAATCTCACAAAAATACCATTTTGATGTTCTCTACAAACTTATCTTGTTCTTTGAATATAGTAGTGTTTTATGTTTTTCACAATAAAATAAAAAAACTTGGAATCAAACACATTCTCACTATTTTCATTGTTCTCCTTGTTTTTGACAACATAAAACAGAAAACAATTTTAAAAAACATGAACCAAATAGGCTCTTGGTTTCATTTTTTTTGTTCTGAAAAACACAAAATGCACAAAAAATACTAAATTTCAAAAACAAGAAAAGTTTTTGAGAACACCAAAAAAGTGTTATTTGTGTTTTCAAAAACTGTTTTCTGTTCTCAAAAAACAAAGAGAACAATGAAAACATGGAAAACATGTTTGGTTTCCAGTTTCTTTTTGTTCTGAAAGACATAAAAAACACAGAAAACATTATATTCAAATAACAAGATAAGTTTTTAGAGATCACCAAAATGGCGTTCTCCGTGTTTTCGAAAAGTGTTCTTAACAACGGTTTTCAAAAACATGAACCAAACACGTTTTCCTTATTTCCCTTGTCCTCGTTTTTGAAAACATAACATAAAACAAATTTCAAAAACTGTAAACAAACAGACCCTTAACTTTTTCTTCATTTACCATAAAATATTCCTGATTTTCTTCCATGCATGCGCAGGTGTGACCATTGGTTTTCCTTTGCTCATGCCAGTTGTCATCTATCTCTACAGAGTCTATAACAAAAACAAAATGAAAAAAGAATATAAAATAAGGGTTGAGAAGTTTTTGGAAGATTATAGAGCTCTTAAGCCCTCAAGATACTCTTATGTTGATATAAAGAAGATTACAAATCAGTTTAAGGACAAATTAGGTGAAGGAGGCTATGGAACTGTGTATAAAGGGATGTTATCCAATGAAGTTCTTGTTGCAGTAAAGATTTTAAATAAGTCCATGGAAAATGGGGAAGAGTTCATTAATGAAGTAGGAACAATGGGTAGAATTCACCATGTGAATGTAGTTCGTTTGGTCGGATTTTGTGCTGAAGGATCTAAACGAGCTCTCATTTATGAGTTCCAACCAAATGAATCTCTAGAGAAGTTCATATTCTCAGAAGCAATGAAGAACCGTTCTCTTGGTTGGAAGAAGCTTCAAGACATTGCTATAGGCATAGCCAAAGGAATTGAATATCTTCACCAAGGTTGTGACCAAAGAATCCTCCATTTTGATATCAAACCGCATAATATTTTGCTTGATCATAACTTTAGTCCAAAAATTTCTGATTTTGGTCTAGCCAAAGTGTGCTCAAAGGAACAAAGTAAAGTTTCTATGACAATAGCAAGGGGTACAATAGGTTACATCGCACCAGAAGTTCTATCTCGAAATTTTGGGAGTGTATCATATAAATCAGATGTTTACAGCTTTGGAATGTTATTGTTGGAAATGGTTGGAGGAAGGAAGAACTATTGATGTTAATGTGGAAAACACCAGTCAAGTTTACTTCCCAGAATGGGTCTATAATCATTTAAATCAAGGTGAAGAGATACATATTCGTATCGAGGAAGAGAAAGATTTTGAAATAGCAAAAAAGTTAGCAATTGTGGGACTTTGGTGCATTCAATGGTGTCCAATGAATCGTCCTTCAATGAAGGATGTAGTTCAGATGTTGGAAGGAGAAAAAAATAATGTAACCGTATCTCCTAATCCCTTTGCTTTTACAAATCCCATCAGAGCAAATATCGAAAGTCTTGAACCACCTCTCCAAAAACTGGCAGTCATTTCGGAGTTAGAGTGAAAAAAATTTCCACCTTTATTGTTATAAAGTGTAATTCAAATACCAAGAGTCATGTCCTAATAGCTCATAATGTAATGGTTTCATTTATGATTTCTATTTGAAGCAGTGTTGTGTAATATATTTCTCTTGGTGTAATATATTTCTCTTGATTCTCTATCAATGTACATTAGATTTGACTTTTGAGAAGTACTTGATTTTGTAAACATCTACCCTAAAGGAATCTAA